>PVJI01013330.1:0-48169 GCA_004026765.1 Micronycteris hirsuta
ACGAAATAGCATTTGCTCTGTGCTTGGACAGTGTTGCCCAATGGTTAGGGGCGTGTCTCTAGGAGTCAGGCAGTCTTGAGCCCAACCCTGCCCTTTATAGCCTAGGTCACACAGAGCTCTAGCACAATCAGCTTTGTCAGGGTGGCTAGAAGCCTAGACTCTGGAGAAAAGAGGTTACAAGGAGGAGCTAGGTGTGTGGGGAAATGGGTGAAGATGGGGAGGGCGGCGGAGAACCTCCTGTCCTTGGAGTGACTGAGAGCAGCGATTCTCAGCCTTTCTCATCTGCTGGCACGCATAAACTAATTACTAAAGTTCTATGGAATACCAAAAATACAGGGTCTGGCACAAGTAACACCCCTCTTTTATTACAAAATCATAAGCGTGCGATTCTGACCTAACAATATCACACTCAAGCACACCATATGACATTTTGGGTGAAATGTTCAAATTAAAACTATAAATGATTACACCCATATTATTACCCTACCAACCACGATCAAGCAGGCGTTACTTCTACTGGACCCTGTATATTGTATTTTTTGTCCATCTGACAAAATATAGGTATAATTTTGACTAATTTACAAAAAAATAATAATAGCAATTACCTACCCTTTTTGCTCCAAAGTGACTTTTTAAAACATTAGATGCCCATATTTGTATATAAGGATTTCTGGTACTAAGAATTAACCAATCAGATGTAACCTTATTATGCCATGTGACTGGTAAGATGTGACTCTATTACATGACCTATATATTTATGGTTCAAGACAGGGCATTCACACCAAATGGCTATTGTTGTGTTGGCTGTTGTCACTTTTTAATTTGACAGTGTAAGGGAAAAGAGGTCAGTGCCCCTAACTAAATAGTCAGGCATTGCATGTTTTAAAAATTCTTGCAGCACACCAGCCGAAAATTGCTGACTCAGAGTAACTGCCTGGCGCATCCAAGTTGTAACCCCCTGCCCAGCCCCAGCATCTCGTTTTAAAAAGGAATCTGTAATACCATATGATCTCACCTTTAACTAGAACATAATCAACAAAAGCAGAAAGCAAGCAAAACATAACAGGAGACATTGAAATTAAGAACAGTCTAACAATAGCTGGGGGGAGGGGACAATGGGGAGAAGGGTTTACAGGAACCACTATAGAGGACACATGGACAGAACCAAGGGGGAGGAGGGAGGCAGGGGAGGAAGGTGGGTTTGGAGGTGGTGGGAGGAGGGGAGGGGAGAGGATGCAGATAACTGTAATTGAACAAAAATAAAGTAATTATTCAAAAAAAAGGAATCTGTAATAGTGTCAACAATAAAAATAAAGTTAAATTTTAAAATAAAAAATAAAAAAATATAGCCTTGAAAACAATGCCTGCTAGGGATAATTATAAGTGTATTTCAAACTAAAAGTATTTTCTCTTCAACCAACCAAAATACATATTTAGCCTTATGATTTATAGCGTTTAGCTCATCTCGCTGTTCTCTTGCTTCTTCTGATTAATTTTAATTCTCCTGTGTGGAAAGGAGGGCAGAGTCCCAAAGAATTTTACTAGAAGCACTGGGAAGACTGAGCCATCCCACTGTAGCTCGCTTCCCTTAAGAACTGTGATTCAAGATAAACAAAGGCAAGAGGAATTTAAAGCACATTTATCCACTATCTACCCCAGAGAGAAAGACAATCAGCCACAGCCTTCTAAGTGATGAGAAGATTCCAAGATTGTAATAGAAAAGAAAGCCAAGTATTTTCCGTTCCCTCTTGAACAAAATTCAGGGTTACCTCGAAGACATTGTACATTTTTCTCTTTTTATGGTTTCCATGCTGAGCAGGTGATAAAGGGGTATAAATATCATCTCTAACTTTAGGAGACCACAAAGAGAAAAGCAATTTCTTGACTGCTCCTTAAAAAGAAAGGAAAATCTAATATCATTGTGTCAGGCTTGATATCACAGGGGGAGATGCTATCCAGTTACACCGGGATCTTGAGGTGGCCACTAATTGCCAGTGGTCAGGTTCATTCGGGAAGAATTTATCTGTGTTTCTTCTTTCCCTTGGCCACATATGAAGAGCGTCTACCCAGTCTGTATTATTCTTACATAAGCTCAAAAATGCTAAGCTACTGGAGGAGGGCTTTTGTGTTAAACTCATTGACTCTCTTCAAAGACATTCAAAAGCTTTTGCGAAGTAGAAAGGGACAAGCAAATTGTGTCACCGTGGCTCTCAAACAGGGGCGACTTTGCCCTCCCCCACCCTCCCCCATCTATCACTGGCATTTGGCAATATCTGCAGACATTCTTGGATGTAACAACGGGGGGAGGAGGTGCTACTGGCATCTAGTGGGTGAAGACCAGGGATGCTGTGAAATATGCTCTCACGTACAGGATAGCCCCTCACAACAAATGATCTGGCCTCAAATGTCAATAGTGCCAGTGTATCAGCCCTGGATCAGCTGATTCTGCAGCGACAAATATTCTGAGTGTGTCTGTGGCACCTTCAGGTGGTAAGGAGGGAAAAGAAATGTCCATGAAAATACTCACCCTGCTGCCTCTGGAACTAGGGCTGCCCTGTGTCCCTTTCTGTCCAGTTCTGCCCTAGAAACACAATAGTTCCCCAAGATCATAAAGCAAAAGATGCTAAATAAATCACAAAGGCATCAGCATCAAAACCTCAAGCACTATTAAAACGGCCACACTAAAGGTCATACTAGAGTCTTTCTGCCTATTAACACTGTTGGGTATGTATGCATTCAACAGGAAAATGGTACAGCAGCATGCGTTGTGACTCCCAGTTTCCCTATATATCACCTGCCAGAATCATAAAAATTTTGCGCATAGAGGTGTAACCTACTACAGACATAAAGCCCTTTTCAATGTGAACTTAAGGGTGTTTGCTCTATTATAGGTGGAGTACGTATTTTACTAAATAATTAATTTAGACTTTATGAAAGCCTCAGCTCAGTAACAGAATTAAACAACTCATATGCAAAACAGATCCCATTACTTGTCTTCCTTGTTCTCCTTTGGAGCCCTTTGGTCCTCTGATGTTATTGTTTTGTCCGGGATTACCCTAGAGGAAGATTTAAAAAGTATTTCAGAATTAAAAAATATCAAAATTTTGTTTTTGTCAAATGGTACAATTTTCAAGTACTAAGGTAACTTGGATTAAGTGATGAGGGGTATGAGAAAAAACTCCATATTTGAAACTCATAGATTTTTGAAAAACATGAAAGTAACAGTTCCCCAGGTTTGAAGGGGGCTTGGTGATACATGATGACTCATAGAGTGCCTGCCGAAGCTGTGGTGAATTTTCTTTCTCTGGGTTGGCAGCTTCGCTGATGTACTAGTCCAAACCCGCTTATGCCACTTCCTCAATCATGCCGTAAGGTTCCCCTGTAATCATGTCTACAAGAAGGGGATCTGCGAGATTGGAAGCCCCATAAGCAAAACGATGGGAATTTCCCCTCCACGAGTACTTGAAAGTCTCAGCACAACACAAGGATGAATAAGATGGCACTTCAGTTCTCGGTTCTGAATTTTGTATGTAATCAGCCCAAATCAGATGCAGATTTTTCCCAAGCAAATAAGCTTCGGTCAACCTACTCCCCCCCTCCCCAGACAAGCCTTTGCCTGCGAATTAGCAGGAGACACAAGGGAAAGAAAAAAAGAACAACAAGAAATTCAGAGCCAGCTGGGCTCTAGTAACTTACAGGATCCCCTGGGAAGCCCTTTGCCCCTTCTTCCCCAGGGGGGCCTCTGGGACCTGGGCTGCCCTGAGAAAATAAAACAAGTTTCTGAGTAAGCTTGTAGGAGGGTTTTATAATGATATTAAAATGTCAAGTGTTGAGTGTGTTTGGAGAGGAGGAAAACAATCCGATAAAACGATCCATGTTCCTTCATCCCAGCCAGGATCCCTCAGACTTCGCCAGCAGAACTGAGTCTAGTTTGAGGCCAATGGTTGGGATGAGCTGTAGTGAGGCTGAGAGATGGGAAACATTCTCATAGTCCAGCAGAGTGGTGGCCAACAGAACTTTTGACAGCGACGGAAATGTTCTAGATCTGCACTGTCCAATATGATAGCTGCTGGCCATAGGTGGCTACTGAGCATGGGAAATGTGGCTAATACAACCGAAGGGCAGAATTTATCACTTTAATTAATCTAAATTTAATACTCACACATTGCTACTGGGTACCGTGTTAGACATCCCAGACAGTCTAGCTACTTCTGGCATCTATAATTAAATTACCAGCTGGAAACCTCTACAGAGATGTTCCTTTCTTACCTCAAACTCATTTTTTTTCCAACTGAACTTGCCCATGCCAGAATCTTTACAGGCATTTGGACTGACTCCTAATTTCCTTTTCCTCTAGTCACCTAGACCTGGAGCTCCTATGTCCCAAGGCCAGAGCTAGGATGAAGTAAACAAGTACCTATGGTGCAAAATCTAGGGAAGCACTCACTCTGTGCATGATGAGGGCTTCCCTAAAGTTTGCACCCGAGGTGCTCACCCCAGTCCGGGCTCTGCCATGTCCTTAATGTGCTCTGTTTCTGTTCTTACTGTCATTGCTTTCCTTGAAGGCTTCCTCACTTCTCACCTTTATTCTTACAGCTTCACCTCTCGTCTTTGCCTGGCTTCTATATCATCTCCTACACATTCTCCACACTACTGCCGAGTAACATGTCAAACGTGCAAATCAGTTGTGACCCCCTGCTTAAAACCTTTCAAAGGCTCCCTATGCCCTAGTGGTTAAAAGCTCAGCTCATCCACATGGCTCACCAATGCCTTCCTGGTCTCTTCCCAGCACTTCTTAAATCAGACCTCCCCCTACCTCTACTCCCATACTCCCACCAGGCAGAAAAACTACAGGGTCCCCAAGCCTCTTTGTCTTTGCTTATGCAGTTCCCTCTATCTGCAATGCCCTTCTTCTATGTCTTGTTAATTCCTATTCATCTTTAGCTCAGGGACCATTTCCTCCAGGGAGATTTCCTGAACTCCTTCCCTGCCTGCTTAGTTACAACCCTTCTCTGGACTCCCACGTAGATGCCTGCAATACGGTCCTGCTCCCATTCTGTGTTGCCATTAGCTGTTGATGTGTCTGTCTCCCCAACTACACTGTAGAATCCTTGAGGACAGGGACAGTGAAGTTCATTTTGTTTCTTTCTCTTGCCTTTTCTTTTTCCTGATGCAATAAAGACAACATGAAAGCTGCTGACAGGTGAAAGCATTCCTTTTCAGACTTGTGCAAAACATGCCCGTAGAGGATTCCCGCATGCCTTGACATTTTTAGCTGGAAATTCTTGAAAATTACAGTCACCCACTTGCTCTCAAATGTGTGCAGCACCTACTCAGTGTTAATAGGCTCTCATTATGTAGTTAAGTCAGCTGTCAGTTTTATCCCTAATAACCACCGACACACAGCAATTGAGACTGCCTCTGTCACCAAGTTCTCCTGCTCTGGTATATTGAAAAGTGTTACCTGAGATCCTGGGTCACCTTTTTCTCCCTTTTTTCCAGGAAATCCATGAAAGCCCTAAAAGAAGACAAGGAAAACAAAATTCCCATTAAAAAAAAAAATATCAGCCTCATGCTGGTTTTCTGTTCCTTGAAGAAAAATGGCTCACCTCTTCCCCATCGAGCCCATCAACGCCATCTTCTCCCTCTTCTCCCTGAGAGACAACCACGGGCAGCGATCAGGGGACGAGATCTCTGGCTCATGCTTATCGGAAACTCATCCCACGAGGACATGCAATTTGAGAAAAAACTACAGTACCTTATTTCCGGGAAGTCCTCTGACTCCCTGCAAAAGAGTAAACATCTCTCAATGATCCATCAGAGACAGAGCGTGCATCCTAGTCTGTTGGAGCAGCGAGGGGTTGCCTCCCTCAAGACAGTGGTTGTGTATTTTAGTTGCTCTTGGCTCTACAACCACAAAGAGGTTATAGAGAGAATTTAACTAATGCTCAAAACTACTTGAGATTACTAATCGAAATAATCTGCAGATGACCAAACTAACATGTACTTGGAGAAAGGAAAAGAGGGTGGGGAGATGCAGACAGAAAACGGGGGAGGGAGGGAATGAAGGACAGAGGGTGAAGGCGTTGTGGAGAACTTAAAATAACATGTCCAACGGAGTCTTACCTTTTGACCCGACTGCCCTGGACATCCTGTAATCCCTTTATCTCCTGGGAGTCCAATTTCTCCTCGAGCTCCCTAAAAGGAGGTACCCAAACAGGTATCCAAAGTGATTCTTTTGCCAAAAGGTGCCAGCAATTTACTTCTTGAGAGCAAAGCTTGAGCGCATGAGCACTCCGAGCTTTAGACAAACAAATCCTCCCACAATTCATTCACTTAGCTCTGCTTTGCCCCTCTATTCAAACATTCTCCCTGTCAACCTCAGAGCTTCCTTTCAGATCCAAGATCACACTGAGGTGTAGGGTGAGCTCAGCCGCTTCCCGGCCTCATCACATAGCGCAGCCAAGGGTTCGGAAGTCGCCTCACTTGCCAGCCACATTCCAACCTCTCTGGTAAGACAACTGGCCCTGACCTCTTGTCTAGGGCCTTAATGCTGCCTCGGAAAAGTCAGCATTGCTGTGGTACAGAAGCAAGTCCGTGCCCGGGGACCGGGGCTGATAGAAGCAGTTGATGGGAAGTGACTCTACTCTAAGCCAGTGCTCACGGGAAGGCCCACCAGGTTGAAGATCCCCAAAGTCTGACCAGCCATGTAGAAAGAACACTCAGGGTCTGACATATGCACCTCCCAGGAAATACTTAAATACAGGTAAAGGCAAGAGTACAACGAATCTCACTGTCATTCTCCTTGGGGGCAGAACCCCTGACTGTCACAGTGGTAAGGGAACCCCTGTGTCCCTTACGCCTGGCTCAAACCTGGGTGCAGAGCAGGTGCTAAAGGTTTACTGCACGGATGAATAACTTTTTAGCAATGAGCTTAATTCTCTCCTTCCTGGTAGGTGAGAAGAGAAATGATTTTCCTTTCCCTTGCTTTGCTGTCTGTATTCTGAGGCTTACTCCCAGAGAAGCAGGAGGCCTGGCTCGTGGCCGCAGGTTGCTGAGAAGCGCTTCCACACATGGCTTCCCATCGAGTGGACTCTCAGCCAGCTACAGGCTCACAGCCAGGCGGCAGCAGGACACGAGTCCCCACACCCCAGTCCCTCCATGCTGGCAGGGCGGGCTCCAAGACCTCTCTGCAGGTACAGGGTGAGGGGCTTCCAGCAGTCCTTTAAGTGTTTGTTTTGTAAACTACAGTCTTAAGAGGACTTTCTAAATGTTTACAGACTGAAGGTCAAGAAGTTCGGTTTCTTGCTAAGGTTTCACGTCTAGGTCAGCCCTTGAGTGTCTGCTCCAGAGACTGTATTTTTAATCATAACTTGCTTCCCAGATGAGGAGCTGGCCTTGACTCTACAGGGACAGAGATGCAGGCTGGATGCTTTCTGAACGTTGCCCACCCTCAATGGAGTAACCCATGTGGTTTCAGTTCCTCCAAGTCCATGTTCAACATTCGACTGATGAGCCAAATGAGAATTCTGGTTTTAGGGTCAAAGACTGAGATGTGAAAACCTCGGTGAACCACGCCACCATGGTCCCACATTTTGGGGGTGCTCTGCCTGCTTCCCTTTCCACGTACTAAGCACTGGGGGTGGGTAGAGAGGAGCATGCCCAGCTCCCTGCCACTGATAAAAGCGTGCCAGGAAACAGGTAGATGAGCTTGCTCCCTCCCCTTCCCCCCAAATAGGTTTAGCAAGCGCCCTGTGAATTAGACAAGAAAAAAGGAAAAGAAAAGCAACCACTCATTTTCCCCCCAAAATACATAAACAAAACGCAACCACCTCTCCTGTAGGAAAATAAAGCTCTCTATAAAAAACACAATCAGTAAGTGTGTGTGTTGGGGGGTGAGTCACAAAAACTTACAGGGTCTCCGTCCTCTCCCCTGTGTCCTCTGGTGCCTTTCAGACCCCGAGAACCCTAGGAGGAAAGAAAAATGAATAAATTTTAGCCGTCTTCCATCCATTCAAACTTGCAAAATCATTGGGCCTTTGAGGTAAGTCCTTCCTTCCACCTTGGTGTAGTTTTTGCAGGTCTGGCTGTGAGCCTGGGGAGAGTCTGACAACCTCTGCAGCTGGCTTGGGTCCTCGCCCCACCCCTGCGGGCCTCCGCAGAAGGCGGCCCTCCCGATTCCTGTGGGAGACTGGCCTGTGGAACCCCCCTTGCAACTCGGAGTGTCAGGCCCGGTCCAAGGACAGCGGTGGCCACCACAGCTCTTTTAGCAGGCCAGTCAACAACAGGTCCAAACAGATCATTTTATTTTCCTCTGCTTTTTTAAGAGCTCAAGGAAGAATAAGCGCTTCTCCCAACAATGCGGTTACCTGGATTTAAACGGCGACCATCTCTCCCTCTGCCACGTGTGGCTTACCTGCCTCGTGGTTTATTTGTGGCCAGGATTTCAGATGAGGTTTTCTCCCCTCCTCCTCTAACACAGGCCCTAGCTGTCTGCTCAGTGTACGGGAGGAGCTGTGCTTTCGGGATATAACTCTAATCCTGTCCTGAGCAAAGTCATGAGAGAGGAAACTGTGCTAAACAAAATATCATAACTCAGTAAAATGTCCAAGACAAATTACCCTTGCACAAGCGTGGACAGGGCTGGGCTCAGGAGCAAGCATGGTAATTGATCTCTTAAAATAAAACAAACCAGACTCTTTTAATTGTGACCTTTAAAACCCATTGGAAAATGTACATAGAAGTAAATCGAATGTGAAGGTACAGCTTAATATTATAAAGTAAACATCTGCGTAGCCACCACCAGGCCAAGACAGAGGACAGGGGTGGTCCCTGACCAGTGCCCACCCCAGGCACAGGTCACTCCCACCCCCACCGCAGGGAGGCCACTTCTGACTTTTTTGAGACTACTTATCTGCCTTTTAAAATATTCTATTACTTAAATAGTCATCCTTAGACACTGCAGGTTAATTTTGTCTGTTTCCAAAAATTTTATAAATGGAATCATGCCATGTATATTCTTCTGTGTTTTGCTCTATTTGGCCATTACCGTGTTTGTAAAATTTATTCATGTGCGAGTAGCTGCTGTCCATGCATTTCCAACCCTTTAGAGCATTCTATTGAATGGAAATACCATAATATACTTATCCATGCTACTGTTGTGCAGTTGGTCTTCTATAATTCTTTTTCTAAGGGGCTATTAATCTGCAATGCTATGCTCTTTTTGCAGTTCAGTCACATTCCATTGCTGATGAAGTACAACTTTCCTCACTATTTCTAAAACCTCTTGCCACCTTTTAAAATTTTATTGAATTTATTGGGGTGACACTGGTTAAAAGATTATATAAGTTTCAAATGTACAATTCTACGATACATCATCTACATATTGCATTGTGTGTTCACCACCCAGGTCAAGTCTCCTTCATCTTATCTTTGACCCCTAAGCCTGCTCCGCCCTCTCCCCGCCTCCCTTCCCCTCTGGTAACCGCCATACTGTGTTGCCTGTGTTCATGAGCTCTTTTTTGCTTAGTCACTTGTTGCTTTCTCTTTTATATCCCACATATGAGTCAAATCCTATAGTTCTTGTAACTGAATGGGAAAAGATATTTGCAAATAATACCTCTGATAAGTGGTTAATATTCAAAACATATAGAGAATTCATATAACTCAACAACAAAAAAATCAGGCAACCCAATTTAAAAAATGGACAGAGGACTGAACAGACACTTCTTCCAAGAAGACATACCCATGGCCACCTTTCAAACTGCCTAAAGTAGATAAAAAGTATAAACTGCAAAATCAAGAAGCAGTATCACCAAGGAGAGAGGAGAGAAAAGGGAGGCAGTCTTCACAGCAGCCTCAAAGGTGAGCCCTTCTGCACTGCTCCTGCTCCTGCACCGCAGAAGTCACACACACGCCCAAGGCAGTCCTATCAGCATCAAACAAAGGCAGCAAATTCAACTGCAGCCCCACCCACACCAAACCAAGGCCCTTCGAGTAAAATAGTTTCGACTGAAAGACACCTTTGGGCCTTGTAATCCTTGGGTCCCATGAGGTCCTGGAGTCCCTGGACACTTGCAAAGCGTACAGCAGCACGTCCTCTCTGCAATGTTTCCCTGGAAAAGCAGACTTGAGTGAGCGACAGTGGTCAGAACTTCATACGTACGAACTGGATTCACACAAATCACAATCCGCCACCCACACGCTCATGCTTTCTCTTTGGGTGAGGGGCTCCTAAGCACAAGAGGTGCTTTCGACCAAACACCTTAGAGAGGGTGCCGGGTTAGCAACTGTGTTGGCAACAAATCCTCTCCAAGGAAATGGCCTCTATTTACAGGAAGAATGCCCGCCACATAGATGGCCACAGACCAAGTTTGCACAAGACTGGATGGTTCCTACTTGATGGTTTCCTATTTCCTAGGATTTTAGCAGTATAAACTGTTGGTGGCTTTTCTTATCTGACTAGGATTGGTTGGTTTTCTGGTTCCCTCTGCATTCATTTGGTGAAATAAAAAAGGATGAAAGGGCATGTAAAACCAAAAATCCGGTTCTCTGGTCTTTCACACTTTTATATATACTAAAGTCCATGTATTGAATTTAGGGCAAACAAGGAAGTCTTTGGAAATAGTCAGCAAGATTCCAATTTCATTCCCATGGCATTTTGATTAATTGGATTTTTTTTTGTTCAAAAACTCACCAGATACTGTGATAGCATTTTGCCCAGGTCTCTCTTTCCGATGTTCAGGTGAGTCCTATAATCAAATCCTTTTCCAAATTCAAAGCTGGAGAACTCATCATGAGCAGTCGGGTTTAGGGACACTACCAACAGGGCATCAAGTCCTATGCAGTAAAAATGACAGATACAAAACCAAAGGAGTTGTTCACAAAAAAAGAAAAGAAAAGCCAGATGTAAAAATGACAGATACAAAACCAAAGGAGTTGTTCACAAAAAAAGAAAAGAAAAGCCACTCGGTGAACGTTATTCAAAGAATCAGAAAGAAGGAAGAAAACGTAAATGCAAGCAGCACTCCCGGCACACGCAGAACCCAACCGCAGGTTTGCCTGCGTTGTCAATATGCACACTCGGTACTCATTGATCCCTGACTATAGCACGAAATCGCCCAAGAAAAAGTATTTACAAATCTAATAGAAAATTGTTGAATACCTCACCACAAATTTTAATGCGATTCTTAGGCATTTGAAAGCAATCTTTAAGAAAGGGCATTGTTCTTGCTTATCAATTTTTCTGAATTGACTGAATGTGAGTTAATGGTAGTTCTCAAGTCTTCTCTAACGCCAAAGACCTCTGGGAGCCCAGGCCCTGGGAGCCTGTGGAAAGCCCAGGGTAATTTCAGTCTCGGCTGAACTCTTGGCCATACCTAGCAGTTCATTTTTTCATTTGTTCACTCATTCACTCGATTACTTATTAATTCATTCACTAGTTCATTTACTCTGTCCATCCTTTCACTAAACAAATCCTTGCTTATTAGGAGCCTATTATGTACTTATCACTGTACCAGGGATGCAAGATGAATAGGATAGGCATGTTCCTTCCCTTCACAGAGGCACGGCTGACTGGAAGAGGTGGACAGGAATCAGATACTTGCTCTGAGAAGTGATAAGTGCTCTGAGAGGGAGCATCAGGGTGCTATGAAAGTCTAAATGAGAAGTTCCTATCTCAGTGTTGGAAGGTCATGGAAGTTTCTGCAAAGAACTGATGTCGAAGCTGCTCCTAAAAAATGAATGGAAGTTGGTCAAGAAAATGAACCAGAGATTCAGGTAGAGAGAAGATAGGTGGGGGGAGGGGGTGAGCTGAGAGTGGGAAGAGTTCTAGGCAAAGGAGAAGAGTGTAAACAAGGACTGGGAGGATGGGGTTGTGGGGTACATTGGAGGAAAGATGGGAAAAGCTATCTACGCCTGGAACACTGTGTGTGAGGAATGAAGTAAAGCTGGAGTGGGGAGCAGGGCCAGATCCTGCCAAGCATCATGGGCCATGCTAAGGAATGTGATATCCCAAGATCAGTGGGAAAGTGTGGAAGTGATCTGAGAAGGGAGGGTGAATAACCCAGAAATAAAGAAGGACATTTTGTGGCCTCTAGGGAGGTTGTCCATGGAAGCTGAACCCCAGAAGCCAGTATGGGCCTACACCCAGGAAGTCTCCAACAATATACCCCCATCTGACAGTCAACGGAGCCTCTTGTCACTGCGCATGACTCTCAACTTCTGTATTTATCTTCTGGCTCAGCCTGAAACTATGACATGAACAGGGAGTATACAGTGAGACATGCTTTCCAAATCCCATGTGGCCATCCTTCACATGAAAAATCAAAAATAATAGAAAAAGTCTTAGGTCACATTCTCAAGAAGCAGCATTTGAAAGAGGAATTTGTATGCATGTCGTTTACCGAGGGGGAGAGAGAGAATGAAGAAAGGGAAGGGGAAGTGGTCAACAGGGATGTGTCTCCAGTGAAGTCCTCACCTTAGCCTGATTCATGAGGGAATAAATTGTATTGGAGTGGACCCTGGGCTTTTGTATCCCTGTATCAATGATTGCCCCCCTTCCATCCCTAGGTGGGATGTGGTACAACATCGCTCCCCCTTCAAAGCAGCAGGTCAGTCAAGGGCCCATGTCTGTGGAAGGTCCTGTTCTAAGCTTTGGGCCATAGCATCTGCAGCACTTGGGAGGTAAGTGTGCAGGGCTGGTCAAGGGAGTTTGGGCAAGGCACCAACACAACAGCAACTACTACCAATGGCCAGACAGATCCCAAGATCTAGGGCACAGAAATAGGATAGAGATTTGTTCAGCACATTCCATGCTTCATCATTTAAATTTTGAATTCGGTACATACCTGCCTCTCTGAGCCGGTCTGATTGATTTTCAAGCATCATGAGGCTTTCACTCCCAAGACCATCTGAAAAGATGAGTAACACCTAGAGAAAGAAGAAAGCAGAAAGGGGGTGAATGTGAAAATGAAATACATAATTGGGAGGGAGAAACACATGAAAGTATACAGAGATGGGAGATAGAATGTGACGTGGATACCTGTCCTTGGGATGCAGATTTATTCTCAAATGTGTCCCACAGCTGCTGCAAGAACTGTGCGTTCAGCTGAGTTGGCCCATTGACTGTGACTTGCAGCAGGCTGTCAAATACTGTTTCCTGGTAGATTTGGAACTTGGCAGGGAATTTTTGGTCATTGTTCACCTTAAAGGCCACATTCACATGTGTGTGCGCGCCTGCTCCACAGCTCACTCCCCTGATGGAGGTGATGTCCTTTAAGATGCCTGGGAGGTATGATTCCAGTCGGGGGTGGCCGTGGAACAACAGCTGCCCTGGCAGGTGAGTGGAAATGTCGAACCCGACCACTACATTCACAAAGCAATCTGGGGACCAAGGGGAATGAGGCCAGATTAATGAATACATAGAAGCAAGGAGGGCAGAGAGGGCAGAAAAGGGAGAGTGGTCACGGCCCAGAGCTGAGGGGTCTCTAGTACCTAAAAAGTATCCAAGAAGGAAGATAATTAGCTGCTCAATCAACACATGCCACAGGAGTTTCCTCTAACACCAGGCCCGAGAGCTACTTGAAGCTCCAGTCATGGTTGAGCCTCATTCTCAGTGGCTTTCTGTGTGTGTGTTTGTGTGTCTTTTCTTCTTTTAATGATGATATATTATGATTCATATAATCATAAAATTAATATTTGAATTGTCTTTAGGGATTATTTAGAACAGATGTCACAAACTCAAAGGCCAAGTAGGTAATGTAATGTAAATGAGCCAAGTGGGCAGAGAGTGAAGAAAATGAATGGAGACCAGTGATCCATCTGTTCCCTGTACAGCTCCAGCTGTGAGTGGCCATGTGGAAAAGGAGGCTCAGTGTTGTCAGATCCACTGACTGTTCAAAGAAAAGCCTGAAATCTGTATTTGTGATGTGAAATCGCCAGCTTTTAAGAGCTGCAAACTACTTTAATAAGTTGTCAACGCTGGAAGGACAAACACGATTCAGATGCAAGCTGCCATTTGGTCACCTCTGACCCTGTCCACTTGTTCCTTTTACATGTGAGGAGAGAGCAATTTATGGAGGGTGCTGCAAATCACCAGAGTTACAACTCCAGCGTTCTGATTCCAGGGCCAAGGCTCTCTCCACCACTGTAACTGGCCTCCAGCTGAGCACTCACATGGGCAGTAAAAGGCCTGGAGAGCTTGGGAAGACAGCACATTATGTGAAAGAAGTGGCTTCAAACATAACACCTCTACAAACAGAAGCACTCTGAGGACTACCCGCATGTTGTGCAAATTCCACAAAATGTCATTCGCTGCTGCTGCCTGATGTGCTGTTCTCCCAACACCCAGCCCTGAGTACAGAACCTCAGTCCCACATGGCTACTCTCAGGTGAAGCTGAAGAGTGACTTTCCCACCACATGGGTCATTGCTCCCCATTCACCTTCTCCACTCCCTGCCCCCTTGACTCATTCACATCACCCACCTGGCCTCTGCAGCCATTTGTGTTTGTGACCTCTGGGGATGAAATCATGACTAAGGACAATGCAGATCTTTACTCTGTTAGGATTATATGAATGCTATCATTAAAAGAAGAAAATGTGTGTCATGCTCACATACATGTACATGCAATGCCTTACAAGATAGTTTAATCAGGTTAAAATAGTAAAACTTCCCATCAGCAAGTATTTATCTTACTTAGCTCCTACTGGATGCAAGGCATTGCTCTAGGACTTCCGGAAGTGCAAAGACAGAAATAGGAGACTGAATGCCAGGTGCTAAGAGGGCGCATACGTACTGCATTGCAGCAAGGGGACAGGGCTGACCAGAGGACACCCCACGCCTCCTTCAGCCTCTGCACCCTGCTCCTTGTCTCTCAGGGAGGCTGGCTGATCCCAAATCCCTGGACGCAGAGGACAGGTCTATTCTCACTGCACACTATTCTAAAAATATGTTCTTCTGAGAGCTGGCCCACAAGACACCCTGGGAAATGGAGGACTGGGAAGATGCAATGAAATGAAAACAAGTAAAGAGCAAGGGAACACTTACTGGTCTTCCCGCAGCTCTGGCAGATTTCCCGGACAATTCTTTTTTTCACATCCACATCCTTTAATTTATGAAAGTCTTGAAAGGTGATTATTTTTTCAGAGTTGCCTGTTATTGGCAGGAGCTGCGCCTTATGAACCTGTCCTATGCCCAAAACCAGGACACAAATTCCACTTTTTTTCAGGCTTTGCACTGCGTCTGCCACATTATCTTGGGGATCCCCAGATGTGATCACAACCAAAATTTGAGGGACACCAGCGTTTCCTCTCCCACCAGCTAATGGATCAAACATATACTTCACTTTCCTAAGGGCGAAGTTGATTTGCGGAGGCCCACTGCTCTTGGTGATATTTTGAATTTGAGTCTTCCACTGGGTTTTAGTCAGAGAGTTTCCCAAATCAATCATTTCTTTGTAGAGTTTCCCAAACTGAGCCATCCCAATTTTCATTCTTTGCGACTCAATGTCAAAATTATCAATTAAGTCTGACAAAAAATTTGTCAGGGCAACAAAGTTTGAATCAGATACCATGTCAGAGCCATCACAAAGGAAAATCACATCGGCTTCTTGAATGTCACAGGCTGCAATTGGGAAAAAAAAATATCAATTATTTCTCTCAGTAATTATTCTAAAATTTCCCTTAACTCAAACACTCAAATTGTTTTACTAAACACCCACATTAGTAGCAAACTGAGATAAGTTAACAGAAAAGAATCACTGATTGGCCCCCAAAGAGAAGAAAGAATAGCAGGAAGGAGAAAGGTAATAGACTTTGTTTCAAATTTTATTTATACGACTCATTTAGCAATAAAAACTACTCAGAGAAAGAAAGTTAAATGTTTTGGCATACAATAGCAGTTAATATTCATGACTGCCTTATGAAGAATTATGCTACTCTTATAGATACAGAAATGGAATTCAGAGAATAAGTAATTTGCCTAAGAATACACAATTACTAAGCAATGTAGCTGGTACCTGGACCTCTCAGTCCATTTCATCCTTAAATCCAGCACTTTTTCCTATTGTAAATTTTTAGAAATAATATCATCACCCAAATACTAAAACTTCATGGAACAAGTGCTAATGGCTTGTCAACAGGGCAGCGGCCCTCTTCCCGAAGCTGTGAAATGTTCTATAACCAAGGAATGTCCTTCGACACTCAGTTCCAATCAAACGCGATGGCTGGGGTAGGGGGCAGCACTAAAGGGATTACTAAAGGTAATTGAGACGATGAAATGCCCACTGTCACACAATTCCTTGTAAGGACAGTATAGTAGACACAGTGACAGGTAGCCCAGATGGATCTTCAAGGAAGGACCTGCTGCCCAGACAGCCGCTAGCTGTCAATCCTTCAGGGTCAGCCTCATTGCAGAGTGAAGACTTGCCAAAGGCCATGCCCTTACCAGGGCATCTCACATCTGGGGACTAAGTGAGGAGGGCGCATAAAGACCTCGTTGTTTTAGTCTGATGCAACTCTGACGGACAATACTCACGCCAGAGCTTCCTGCCAGATTTGAAGCTTTGCAAGCATGCATCACTGTTTGACTTCTGCCCATCCTGCTTGCCCCCTTTCTTTCACAGGCATGGATCCCTAGTAAGCTTCCTGCATCCCAGTCTCAACCTCAGCACCTACGTCCTAAAGGGAGGCGCGGGAGATGAGAATAAACCAGCCCCCATATTGCTAGGAAAAGGGTGTAGTCTTTGCAGTGTACTAGCTTTGGTGGGGACCCAATGATAAACAAGAGGCCAAGCCTGTCCAAGGAGCTCATAGTCTTCTGACAGACACAGATAAGGAAATAGTAAATGTGTGTTACGTGCTACCATCAGGAGAAATAGAAGGTACAGGAGTTGGGGGCCACGGTGGGGACACTGTCAAGTGCTGGGTCAGGAAACTAGCAAACAAAGGCTGGAATGTATCAGGCAAGCTAAATGTAGCCAGAAGAAGTGGTGGGCTGGCCTGTTCATGGTGGGTAGAAGGGTATGAGCAAAGACGCCAAGGAATTTCAGAATGACAGAAGAGATTCCGAAGAGGGGAAGGACAATAGATGAATTCGAGAGGTGGGCAAGTGCCAGATTGAACTCAGGAGTTCAGAAATTGTAAATGGTGCACAGAGCAGTGATGGTCCAGGGTTGATTAGAAAGATCACTTGGTGTTGGGAGTGGGCTGGAAGGTGGCAATGTGGATGGTAGGGAAACCAGGTTCCAGGGTGTGAGTCCTGGGACAGGCCAGAGAAGGCGGAAGAATCGAGCTGTCCTGGTGCCTTGGAAAAAGTCAGACTTTTTTCTTAGTTAAAGATGATACCATCACCAGTGTCTGGCATCACGAAGATGAATTTATTGCTTACTTAGGTAAGGTAGACTAGGGTGGTCAGACACAGCGTCATTCCGCACAGCAAACGCTGATGTGACACGGGATCGGGGGAAAGGTTTTGTTCGGGGTTGGAGTGCTTACAGAGATGGGAGGCGGGTTCATGTGAGTCTTAGAAATAGGATTTGTGTTGGATTCAATAGTAGATTTCAAACTGGTAGGGAGTAAAGAAGAAAGGAGACGAGGAAGAAAAGAGGGGAGTCTGCGGGAAGGGAATGAAGAAGGAAAGAAGAAAAAAATCAGTAGATCGATTCATTTGCCAGATTTGAAGGACTGGGTCAGGACTCAGCCAGGAGTCTCACCTTCCAAGGAGGCCTCCCTAGATGGCTTTTCCATCTCTGCCACTTTGAGCTCAAGTGGCAAATCTCACCCTCTCCTCACTTGGCGGTGATGCCCGCAGCCTCCCCTAACCCAATGGTATCTCATGCAATCAGTTCAGGCCCCTTCCCCTCTTGTTCCTAGCAGCCAGTCTTTATTATCCCACGTTGAATTCCCATATTCTTCTCTCTGCACCAGTGACCCTCATCCAAAAAAGGACATCTGACCACTTGAACTTCCTATGGCTCCATAGAATGCCTATAATCTCATTTAGATGGCCCCAGATCTTTGAAGACAAAAGTGTATCTGTTTAAACCATGAAACTCTCTGCTTGAGTTTGGCCTGACACAGATGCCCAGGGGCTGCATTGAGACCATGAAGCAAACGGAGCAGCACAAAAGCCAGAAAACGGGGTAAGGCGAATATGATCTAAAAGAGAGTTCCCTTCCACCAAGTAAAAGGCAGCAAGGTGGCAAGGCAGCAAGGCAGCTCTGAAAACTTCTAGCATCTCTTCAATACATGCTGAGGTAGGAAGGGATCTTTAGGATCTTGATCAGTCTGCACATTTCTTTTAGAGATGAGAAAAACATGTAGCCTCAGCCAAGAAAGCAACTGGAAGCCAAGACATAAATTATGTTTTGCTTAAACTTGTATTGCTACCCCCAAGTTTAAAAGTTATAACTTACGCTCTTGTGCATTGGTACACATACTTTCTTGTAGAGGCAGGTAAATATCTTTCAGCTCATCAAAATCCCTTACATGGACAGTGTTGTTTTTATTCCCTGCCATAGTCTCAAGCTCAGCTTGGTTGGCCTTATCCACACCCACAGCAAAGATGACGATGCCTTTCTCTCTTAATTTCAATGCTGTGTCATTGAGCATATCTCGGTCATGGGATTCCCCATCAGTGATGATGATCAGCATCTGCTTCACGCCTTGCCTGATGCGGCTGCCGTATTCCTCTGTGAACAGGGTGCCTGTGTGCTTGAGAGCCTTGGCAGTGTAGGTGTTCCCTCCAGTGTCCCTGCGCCTCCTCAGATTCTCAATGACTTCTGGTCGGTTCTGGTACGTATTGAGGTAGAAGAGAACCTCCGGCTGGTCCGAGTATCTGACAGCTCCAAACTGAACTCGGTCCCTGCCAACATCCGCTTTATTCACCAGGTGGACAGTCAGGTTAATCATGCTTTCTTGCTGCTGTGCACTTATGCTGCCAGAATGATCCAGCACGAACACGATGTCTAACTGTCTGGTGCTTTTACAATCTGAAAGGAGGAGGAAGTGGGCATCACAAACATTGCACAGAGCACTCTACATAGACAGCCAGGAAGGGGGGCACACTAGCATTTGTCAGGAGCCTGCTATGTGCCAAACACTGCATCTCAGTTCTTGGGGTGGCTGTTGCCATCTTACAGAGGAAGAAGCTGTGACTCAGAGATGTACAACTTGCCCAGCTTAGGATGCCAAGGACATTTGTATCCCTATCTATGCAACTCCACTAGCAGGGGTGCTTACGCCACACCAGTCTGCTCTGCTAAATCTCATCAGGACATGACGTGCCTTTCGCTAAGTAGACTCTCAGTTGGAAGGAAATGTCAGAAGGTAGTTAGTTCAAAGTCAATATAATGGTGAGACATGACCGACAGTGGCCAAACTGGCCCTGCCGTTTTACGCCGCTCAGGGGCTCACCGCGTAATCTGGGGTTTTAGCCTACTCCTCTGGCTCCACCTACCTTCTCAGCTTCTGATAGGCAAACTTTCCCATGTGCGCCATGCCACTCCACATTTATTTGTGCTCCTTTCCTGATGACCTCAATTACAACTCAGAAAAGGACTGGTCCCAAGTTGGGTTATATCTAAGGCTCCTATCACCTCATCCATAGCCCCAAGCCCTCCTTCCTGCACATTAAAAGCCAAATGGCCCTGACTGGTGTGGCTCAGTTTTTTGAGCATCATCTCACAGAGCAAAAGGTCACTGGTTCGATTCCCAGTCAGAGCACATTCTTGGGTTGTGGTTTTGGTCCCCGATTGGGGCTCATAGGAGAGGCAACCAATCAATGTTTCTGTCTCACATCGATGTTTCTTTCCTTCTCTTTCTCTCCCCCACCTCTGTCCCTAAATAAATAAATAAATAAATAAATAAATAAATAAATAAAATCTTTTCTAAAAAGCCAAGTGACCATTCAGGCTGGGTCTCCAACGTGTGGACTTCCTCGCCTCTCTTTTCCCTCCCTCAGTAATGTAAGCATGTGCCTTCCCAAGGTTGGCTTTCTCCACTTCCCACCTGCCCATCAGACCTCCAATCCTTATTTCTGGCAATGAGGGCTCATATTTTCAGGCCTAAGACACTGCAGATGAGCCCAGCCTACCTATGTAGGAATCCAGGGCAATAACCCAGGTTCCTACACATTTATAAACTGAACATGAATATTTATCAAGTCATGCCTAGTCAACCATGAGATTGGTAATCTCATGACTTGATAATATTTTATGAGTCTATCTAATGTATGAGTTAGCTGAAACTTCACCTTATAGACAGGGCTAGACAAGGGCTTCCACAAATATTATATTTATCAAAATGAAGAAATGCCAGGAAGAGCCCTGTGGATTTCAAAGGTGGGGTTGTGAAGAGTTTTAAAATCACTGCCATTCTTAGAAGAAGAAAAAATTTCAGTTAAATTATGAAAGAAATCCGAGCACCATTGTCTAAAACTCAGAGTTATACTGAGACACTTTACCTGTTATCTTCCTAAAAATTTCACACACATAATTATGAAGAATGAAGCCCAAAGGAGGTCTCTGTGTTGCCAGAGAAACAACATACAGCGAAGGCATGAATACGTTGGTTTGTTCTCTTGTATCCAAAAGCACATACTAGAGTTAGAAGCACAGGTGTTTTCAGTCCTAGATGTGGATTTATGTTAAGTTCTCATTCAAGAGTCCTTAAAGTTGACAGGCTGACACTGAAGTTTGCTGAATAACATTTGAAAAGGACTACAGTTTGTAAAATAAAAATGATGATTCCTCCAAGGAATTAAAAAAAAGGTAACACATTAATATTTCCAAAGGGATAGATACATGAATAGGCAAATGAAAAATACGTAGCTGATGGAGGTTAAGAATAATAATGCAAAGTATTGAAAATACATATTATACCTTTAAAATACAGAGGGGTTTTCAAGGGGAGGAGGGTGTTTAGGGTACTGAATTTAAAAACTAAGAGGAAGATAAATCTGTATTTCTAATTATTTCTTGCTTAAAAACAGTTATAGAAATAATTCTGGGGAATCACTTGGTATTATAAATTGGCTGTGGAAAATCTAGCCATGCAGGTGCTAAGAAGCTGGAAGTGTAATGTAAAATTCTTCTTGGAATGTATTTGAAGTCATCAAAGCTGGATTATTTTTTCACCAAACTAGCTGACAAAATTGTTCACCTGGCCCTGGCTGGTGTAGCTCAGTGGATTGAGAGCGGGCTGGGAACCAAAGGGTCCCGGTTCGATTCCCAGTCAGGACACATGCCTGGGTGTGGGCCAGGTCCCCATGAGGGCCATGTGAGAGGCAACCATGCATTGCTGTTTCTCTCCCTCTCTGTCTCCCTCCCTTCCCCTTTCTCTAAAAATAAATAAAAATAAAATCTTAAAAAAAAAATTGTTCATCTGGAATATCTTTGGAGGTCACGGGTGTTTCAAAATATAACATAGATAAGACCAAAACCTAGCACCGAAGTCCAGTTAGAGGCCAAGCCCGGAGTACAACCCACTGTCCCCCCACTGTAAAGCCAACAGTTCACATCCTTGAGTCCTGAAGGACGGCCGGGTCACTTACCATAAAGAGCGCACACGTGAAAGATGAGTTTACTTTCTATTGCCTTTAGATGATCGAACTTCTCAACGTGGAAGACCAGGCTGCCGTCCCCACTGATCTCCTCGAGCTGAGTCCTGTTGGAGCCGTACACCCCCACGGCGATGATGATCACACCCTTGTCCCGAAGAGCTTTGGCAGGGCCTCTCACATCATCCTGTGCTTCTCCATCCGTGATGAGAACCAGAAACTGTTTGACCTGAGGACGGGCTCCCTTGGGCTGGGTGAAATATTCATCTACAAAGGTCAGTGCACTTCCAGTTAAAGTGTTTTTACCGATGAGAGACATTCTGTCTATTGCATCAGAAATTTCTTTTTGGGTAAAGTATCGATTAAGTTGGAACTCTTCCTTAGCATGACCACTGAACTGAACGACACCAACATGAGTTTTGTTTGGGCCAATTTGAATCTTAGCTAACACATTTTTCATGAAGGTTTGCATTTTCTTAAAGTTTTCCTTTCCTATACTGCCAGAGCTGTCCACCAGAAACATGACGTCAGTCTTCATGTTTTCACATCCTGCATGTCATCAAAAAGATCAGAAACAAATCAGGTTGGCAAGGTTCTCAGAATACGTAGAAATAAACGCATTAATTAGAAAACATTGAAAATTAATTCAAGTAACTGCTATTGCATTTGAAAATTGTATTCACTTCTTAAGTAAAAGTTTGCTGATTAGAACCCTAAATCAGAAACCTACTGAAGATTATCCAAGAATTTTTGAAGAGGAGATATAACTTTCAAAGTGTATATTCATTTATTCATGTATACATGCTTCATTCATTCATTTATTCATTCATAATTCTTTAAGTCCATGAAATGCCAATGGTTAAGCTATGTGTTAAAGATGCAACAGTGATCAAAAAAATAAAAAAAGAAATCAGAGGAAAAGTAATCAATTCCCTGCACTCATATGACAAATATTCCAATGCTTTATGCACATTCTTTAAAAAAAATTTAAAGTAATCTTAACATAGAATTATTTTCTGGAATAATTTAAAGTAACTTGAGAAACACTATAAATCAATATTAGAAATTGGGGTGAGCCCAGCTGGTGTGGCTTAGTGGAATGAATGCCGGCCTGTGAACCAAAGGGTCACTGGTTCAATTCCCAGTCAGGGCACATGCCTGGGTTGCAGGCCAGGTCCTCGGTAGGGGGCACATGAGAGGCAACCACACATTGATGTTTCTCTCCCTTTTTTTCTCCCTCCCTCCCCCCTCTCTAAAAATAAATAAATAAAATCTTTTTAAAAAAGAAAGAAATTGAAAAGCTTTTACTAGAGGTAAGTGCATTAGTAAGCACAAAACCCATTCAACATGGGTTTTTTTTTATTTATACAAAAATTTGTAGATACCCTGATGGGAATTGGCATATATATGCATATGTAGACATATATAGCCGTGGAAGACCAATTTCTATAAAGCCATAGAAAAAATGGTGTTATTAATTCATGGTACAAATACTGTATGTGTATAAATAAATATATATATGTATATATATAATACATTGTCTTTAGCATGTATTTATTTAGTCTCATCCCGTCTCTTACCAGCCCCACTCTCAACACTCAGAGTCTATGCCATACTGTTTGAAAATGAATAATTACCATCAGCCATAGAAGAATGAAAAGATGCTGATAATTTTTCCATCATTTCTGTTGTTGTGTGAGGCCCACCACAAGAAATTATAGCTATCACTCAAGACCCAAACCTCCCTGGGACCAACTTGAAAGTCATAAACAGGGAGGTAGATGAAGATGTCTGTGGCCTTGGCAAAGCCCCACTGCTGTGAAGTATGGAAGGTTCTCTCATTACTTTCTAAGAAGTAAACTTTTACATGTGGTTTAGCATTCACAGGCTCTAACTCCTTGTGTCTATTTGTAACAGAGACTATTTCTTGTCCTCTGATATCTGTTCTGCTCACCTATGACAATAAAGTTTCAGCTAGGTAGATGGTTGTCCAGCTAAAGACCATGTTTCCCAGCCTTCTTTGAAGCTAGAGTGATCCTGTAACTAAGCCTGGGCCAAGAGACATAAGCAGGAGTCTTAACATTAAAACAATTAAGAGGGTGGGCGCCCCTGGCCCTTTCTCCCTTTTCACAAATGGAAGGTCATGAGAACTTTGACTTAAAGATGGAAGCTATGTACTGAATATGGAACAGCCTCTCTACTAGACCTGGACCGCTCACCTTAGACTGCTATGCAAGAAAGAAATAATCTTCTGTGTTGTGCAGTTTGGGGTCTTTTTGTTACAGCTGCTTCACCAGCTCCCTGACCAATACACTGTGTCTCACTCCATCCACATCTGCTCTGAGACTAGTCAGTGTTTTTCTAGGCCCTTGTTTGACCCCTTAGTTTTTCTGCCTCTCTGCCTGCCATCTTATGGCTCATTTCCTTGTCTACTACAGCTTGTCTCCTCCTTCAGGTGTGCCGGTGTTCAGGCGTCTGAACTGCAACCACCTGACCTGCAAAAGATGCACTGCAGTTCCTCAGATTGGTCTAGAACCTTCTCCCTTGAGAGGACTTGAGACACAATTTACTTTATGTTGCCTAAAACCCTTTTACTCCTCTCGACATCAACCCCCCAAAACATTGGGGGCCTTTTACTCTTGTACTCTAAGACCAAACTCTGTTCATAACATTGCTACCCATAACAGAAAAAACAATGAACAAAATTTTTATTTAGGATATTGTTACGAATGCTATTTATTTGCTTATGGATTTACTTTTAATTTGAGTGACTCAGAGTAGAGTAGATTGCAACATAGTTTTCACTTTTGTAAGTTCAAATAAGTGAGAATTCTCTTCCTTTCCTCATTTGTGAATACCTTAACCAACTTCTGTAACAGGTAACTTTTATGGGGCACTTGCTATGTGCCAGGTACTCCTGTGAGTACTCCACAGGCACAATTTTACCTTTAAGCTTCAGAATAAGGCTACATGCAAGAGACCAAGGCAAGTAGACAGTAAGTAACCTATTCCAGGCCCACAGCTGAGCAATAAAGCTGGGATCCGAACTTGAACTCTTTTGCTCCAGCATCCCTTCTCCTATGCTTCTCAGTAGACAGTATTTTCATGTCTAACAATCACACTAACAATCAACACATACCATCTTCAGTGAGTAAGCGGCTATTATTAAGATAAACAATAATCAGGCACATGAATTTGAAGATTTGCTCTTCCTAACTTTTGTTACTTAATTTTTCATCTGAACAAAAATGTAAATATATGTTATATATAACAATAAATAATAACAGTTCCACATATATGTGGATATATATTCATAATAGAGAAATAATGGTTGGTGTGTATTACGTTAAACCTATAAGAATTCTCAGGTGTAGGTGTTATCTTCACAGAGGAGGAAGTTTGAAGCTCTAGTAGAAAAGTGAGTGGAACCCTAATCGGCCTAAAGCCAGAGCCCATTTTCTTCCCACTGTTATTTATCTGCCTCAGTTAGCACATGTGCATGCACACACACACACACACACACACACACACAGGAACAGAGTCTCTTACGCTCCACAGCAGTGGGCTTTGTCGAGGCCACAGCATTCTTAGCAAGCTCTCTACTCCCGACTTTCAGGATGGGCCCAGGGCAGCTGTCTGTTATAGAGAGATTGCCCAATCTTGTCCACTGGTTTAAAGTAAGGGGCTGAACCCTTCCACGGTGACAAGGCAAGTTTGCGCAGTGTTAACCAGACAGCTGGTCACATCACCCCTTGCCTCAACCGGACTATCAGTCTGCCTAAAGCAACTAACGAAGGGCAGAAAATAAAGCCTTTTTTTGTTTTGCTTACCTTTTTCAGTGCAGATGCTGTGAATGACTTCCTTTTTGATGCTTTCTAAAGAATCAAAGTTCTGCCCAAAGTTAACCCTTTCTTCCTTCCCAGCAATTTCTAGCAGTTGTGCTTTGTTAGCCGCCCCAATGCCAATGGCATGGATGGTGACTTGTTCAGCCCTTATTCTCTCAGCAGGCTCCAGGACGCTGTCCTGAGACATCCCATCAGTCAGCACAATGAGGTGACAGGGAACCTCGCTGGACCTATGCTTCCTTCCCTCCCTTATTATTGGCAGAATGAAATCCAGGGCTGCCCCAGTAGTAGTACTGCCACTGAGTTGTTCGATGTTTAAAACAGCCTGTCTTAAGTCCACGCCATTGGTATAAACATGGATATCAAATTCCACTTCCTTCTCATGCGAATACTGCACAGCCCCAACTCGGACTTTGTCTGGGCCGATGCTAAACATGTCTATTACCCCCAACATAAATGTCTTGATTTGACCAAAATCCTCTTCGCTGATGCTGGTTGAGCCATCAATGAGGAAATAGAAATCAGCCTCTTTTGTATCCATACAGCCTGCAAAAAAAAAAAGGAAAATAACAAAATGAAAGTGAATTCTTCATCAATTGTAGAGAGTCTGGAGAGAAATTTGCAAGTGGGTTTGTAGAAGAACAGGAGGCTGTGTAGGTTCTAAATAGCGAGGACACTTGGGGTTGGCCCAGAGCCCGCGCATTTCCTTGAGCCCATTCATGCCCATTTTCTCCTTTGAAATTTGCAATGACCTTGTGAGGAAATTGAAACAGAGCGAAGCCCAGTGGTTTGTCTAAGGCCAAGGACACGCAGCCTTTAAATGACAGAGTAGGAACCAGATTCCCAAGTCTCCAGGCTGTATGTCAAATCGTTTTTCTGCCTTGACACCCGCCTTTTTAGACAATTATGCGTAATCACTTCTTGAGAAAGAGGGTGGGACAGATGACCTCCTGTTCTTACTTCCCCAATAACCAACCTCCTCTCCCCAGAGCAACCAGGACAATATATTTAAAACTAGAACTAGATCATATTACATTTCTAGTTAAATGATTTATCATTGCATTTAGAATTTAAAAATTTAAAAAACTGCCTGATCTTTCCCCCTGCTTTCCTCTCTGACCCTATTTCCAGCAAATCCTCATCTTACTCACTGTGCTCCAACCACACTGGGCTTCTTTCTAGGCTTTGAATGTGCCACAGGGCTTCTGCACTTGCCCCCCTCTCTTCCTGGAATATTCTTCCCCCCAAGGGTTCTCATGGCTGGCTCCTTCTCATCTTGTCATGAATGTGCCAACTCAGATGCCCGTTCCTCAAAAAGACCTTCTCTTTCTCTTCAGCTAAAGTATGTCAATCGTTGTCTCTCCTATTACACTATTTTCTTTACAATGCTAATTACTTTCTGAAATTTTCTTATTCATTTATTCATGAATACAGCCTGTTTTCTGCCACAGAACATCAGCTCCATCAAGGCAGAGACTTGCCTAGCTCTCTGCCTCTGCCCAGTAGGCCTGACATCACGAGATTTCAATAAAAAAATTTTTAATGGAAGTGCTCTCAATGTTCCTTCTTGTGTTGAGAGCAGATTCTATGAAAAAAGTGCTTTAACTTTCCTAACAGTCTATTTACAACTCTATCTAGTCATTCATTGTAATCAGGTGTGAGAAACAGGATACTTTTAAAATTTAAGTTATTTCTCTGGCTGGTGTAGCTCAGTGGATTGAGTGTGGGCTGCGAACCAAAGGGTCACCGGTTTGATTCCCAGTCAGGGCACATGCCTGGGTTGCAGGTCAGGTCCCCAGTGGGGGCCACGTGAGAGGCAACCACACATTGATGTTTCTTTCCCTCCCTATCTCTTTCCCATCCCTTCTGTCTAAAAATAAATCAATAAAATCTTTTAAAAAAATAAAATAAAATTTAAGTTATTTATGCAATTATCTGGTTGAATATGTGAAAAGATCTTTAAAACACATGACAATTTAGTCATTTCAGAAATATTTTCATGGGAGCAATTATAGAGGACACGTGGACAATAACAGGGGAGGGGAGGTGGGAGGGAGGTGGGGAGGGCTGGGAGGTTGGGCTGGGGTGGGGGGAAAAGGCAGAAAACTGTACTTGAACAATTAAAAAATAAATTTAAAAAATTTAAAAAATCTTTTCTTTCTTGACAGCTTTTTGGGAATTTATAAGCTATTGACAGTACTTCAAGCTATGAGGAGTTGGTCCTTAAGAAATCGAAATACTAGAAATATTTTAAGTTCGACCTTGAGAATTAAACTATGAGATGAATATATAAGGCATCAGGGCAAAGATAAGCCATTACTTGCAAAAGACAGAATTGATCCCAGGCCAGCAAAACTTGACGGCAACCAGAAGTACTTCTTTTATATTCATGATAAAGAAGAATTCAGTGTTTTCAGAAACACACAGGGGTGCTCATCAGTGAAGGAGAGTAAACTGTGAGTCACCATGGGTAATTGTGGCCATGCCCATCCAACCCCCCTAGCTAGCTCGGGCTGGCCCACACACTAGCCACTAGCCACACAAAAATGTAAACTCAAATCGAAACTATTTGAAAATTCAATGAAATTTAAAAATCAGCTCTTCTGTCACACTAGGCACATTTCAGGTGCCAAACAGCCCCACGTGGCTAGTGGCTATCATATTGGACAATATTGGCAATTATAGAACATTTCCATCCTCACAAAATGTTCCATTGGACAGTGTTGAAGAAGAATGCATCCCCTGACCCCAAGAGTTATATACATTTATATAAAGAGATAGAGATATATAGCTGTATAGAGAAATGGAGACCTCGATCTATATATTCGATTTTAAAATAGAGTCATCCACTCGGTTGGCTGCCACTAGACATTTTGGTGATAAAACTAAGTCCCTTGTTCTGATGCCATGACCTCTGACAGTCTTGATTCCAAGTCAGCTCCTCACCTGGCAGGGCTACAGGGAGAGCATGCGCTTCTCAGAGGACAGGAACGTCCAGGCCCCTGGGCATTGGTCCTTCTCTCTGTAAAGATATTTATCATTCTTTTCCTATACAGGAGTCCCTTGGTTTTGCTCATGTGAGTGTCCCCTGGATTTAATGGAGCTCTCTTTAATAAGTTGAATATGACTGTGCGCCAGAAGTAGCAGATACAGCAGTGACTAAGTCACCACAGATTGCTTCTTTGAGTTTGACCATTCTGAAATAACAAAGTTGGCCACCACCCTCTTAGCCCGTGGCAAATTCACCAGAGCAGTGGTTCTCTGACATGCAATCACCACTTCTTGGGGAGCTTACTAAAATGCAGGGTGCGCAGAGCCTGCCCTCAGGGGACCGAGTCATTAGTTTAGGGTAGGGCTGGGGCCACTAAATTATTCACAGTCTCATCAGGAAACTCTGGTAAGTTTACAGCAGATACTGTTGGTGCTCTGCCTGTAAACCCTCAAATTCTTTATAATTTTCACGCACACTGGTTTCCAGTGTTTTTGTTCCGACAGGTAGCACCCATGTCTGTTTGTGGGTAGGCTGCTCTCGGTACTTGAACTAGAAGTGTTTGAAATTTACATTCCCTCATGTGTGCTGGAATATAAATTCTCTAAGCTACATTAACCCTGACTGGGACAACCCTAGAGTTGAACCCACATTGTCTCCAGCAGCATGGAACTGACCCTCTGCGGAGCTTTGCTTATTATCCTTCCTTCCTGCTCCCACTCCCTCACTTTCCTACTAAGCTCCAGTTTTTCCTGGGTGTATTTTCTAATACATCAGTTTCACAAAAATTTTTGTTTGGTTTCTGAGGAACCCAATCTAAGTTAGATATTGATATTAGGAGCCACTGAATTAATAAGAAGCCACCTACTGAGATTTTATAGAAGATAGCCATCCCCTTGGATGGCCCTTGACCTTAGGCCTGGTCCCATATCTCCCCATTTAGAAATTCTATAATGACAACAATAGTTTTTTTCACATCATTGCAAACTCCCTGAGACCATGCTACACATTCCTCCTATGCCCCAATGGTTGGTTCTAGACCAAGGTGGCTGTCACTCTGAGGGTGTCCTCTATGTGTCACTCAGGAGGCAACGGCAACCTTGTTTCTTGCTGCCGCCTCATAATATGCATGTGCCAGGGGAAATCCAGGGCTGGCTCCGGATGCATTCCTTAAACCTTCCATGGACTGGTCTAAGTTTAAAATTAGCCTTTAATATCATTGGAAGATCATTATTTTCCACTTGAGGGCTGCCAAATTTCAGTTCCAATTGTTTGGAAGCATCTTATCTGCAGAGTAAATGTGTGAAGACAGTAGATATCTCAGAGTTAGATAAACTCAAAGTCACATCGACTATCTCTTGGCATGTACCTTTGGAAAGCGCTCTGTAAAACTATAGCAGATTCACCAAGTATCTTGACTAGAATACCCTTCACTAGAATGATGGAAGGAAAAAATTAAAGATTAAAGAGCAAGAAAAAAAATTAAAAAGATTAAAGAGAAAGAAAGACATCCTGGTTGTGCATAAGGATGATCTCTGCAAGACTTTTATAAGAGCAAAATATTGGCAATGACCTATATATATAACCCAACAGCTTAGGATTTATTAAACAAGTTATGTTATATCCATATGCTGGAATAGTATTCCCAACATTAAAGAAGTATTGCAAAAGAATATTTAAGGAGCAATATAAAAGTGCATGACACAGGCTGATAGGAAAATGGGTAAGGCAGATAATAGTCATTATTTCCAATACCCATGCTTTCCTTCTTCTAAACTAATTGGACCCCCAATTTTTACCTAGGTAAAAATTTTACCTTGGCTGCCTCAAATGAAGACTGCATTTTTAGCCTTCCATTTTTATCCCTGAGGGTGACATGTGACAAAGTTCTGGCCAATGGAATGTAAACAGAAGTGGTATATGTAATTTCTGAGACTATTCTTGAAGAAAAGGAGGCAGAAGGCTACCTTTCCCTTACCTGCTTGCTGGGTGTGAATGTGATGCTTGGCTCAGTTCACCTGGACTGAGATCCTGGGAATAAAGGCCACAAATGGCACCAAAAAAGAGACAGGGTCCCTGATACTATGGTGTTCCACACTGGCTCAGGCTGCTTAACTCGGGACTTATTTATGAAACAGAAAACTAGTTGTATTTTGTTTAAATCCTTGTTAATTTTGGCCCTGGCTGGCTGGCTCAGTTAGAGCACCATCCCCATATGCCAAGGTTGCAGGTTTGATCCCCTGTCAGGGTATATACAAGAAGCAACTGATAAATGCATAAGTCAGTGGAACAATAAATCTTTCTCCCTTCCTCTCTCTCTAAAATAAATAAATAATTTTTTAAAAAAATCATTATTTTTTCTTTTGTTAGGCACACTTACATGTAAATGTAATTGATATAACAACTAACCTAAAAGACAAGAGGAATAAAGGTTAAGAATGGTTTTCTCTGAAAAATTGGATTCCAGACTATATTATTTTCTTCTTTATGTTCATCAATACTATTAAACTACTTTATAATTGATACATTTTAGGGTTTTTTTCACACCTTATTGAGTTACAATTTACTTACATGCTAAAAAAACTTCCACCCATTGTAATCATTGAATGATTTCTAGGAAATTGATAAAGCTTCCCAGCCATCACCAAAATCTAGTTTCAGAACACTTTTGTAACTTCTACAGTTCTCTTTATCTGATTCAGGTCAGTCCTCGCTCCTGTCCCAGCCCTAGGCGACTACTCATGTTACTTTTAGAATAAGAAAAGGATTTTTTAAAACATACCAGTTTTGTCAAGATCCATTTTTTCAGCACGGGTAGAAATCTGGGACCATATTTCATTCTGGACCTTTTTCAGGAAGTTCCTACTGTAAGTTTCCAAGTCTGCATAGGACTGCAGCATGGAAGTCGTCTGTCCCGGAGGGTAAGATACCATTTCCTCTAACTGGGTATAGTTAGCGCCTTCGATGCCCACAGCAAGTACGGTTACATCCTCCTGACGAAGTTTCATCGCGGCCTCACGCACCTCATCGTCTGAGGGGCTCTGAGTGACCAGGACCGCGATCTGAGGCACTCCCTGGGCCCTTCTGCTGCCACTGGACTCTAAGAAGCCTTCTTTCCTCAGCTTCTCAAGGGCAGCCCCAGCATTGGACTTCCCAGCCCGGAGAGCAAGCTTCTGGATTTGCTCCTGAAATGCAGATTGACTTGTACTTGATTTCAGAAGAGAGATGGTCTCAGCTTTATTGCTGTAACTCATCAGTCCAAGCCGCATGCAGTTGTCCTTCACATCCAGGGAGGAGGTAACGTTCTCCAGGAAGCTCTGCAGGTTCCTTAGATTTTGTCTGGTCCCAACTGCCTCATCCACCAGGAACACAAGGTCGGCCAGGGAGTCTTTCTCACAGGGCAAGGGAACTATGGGGAGAGAAAAAGTGTGAGAATCAGCACAAACCAGCAGCCCAGAGTGAGAACGACACTTTACAGATGGCCAAAAGGCTTTAGTGAAAATAGAGGTAGGCATGACAGATGAGGTTAGCCTTGTTTTCTTTTAATAAACAAAAGCTATTTCATTATTGGTGGGGGTAGGCAGGGCAGGGAAGAGGAACAGAGGAAAATGGGGACAAATGTAATAGAACAACAATACATTTTTTAATAAAATAAGCAAAAGATAAAAATTATGAACAAGACATACAAGGTCATTGACTTCAGATGCTTTGCATTGCTGTTCCCTCTACCTGAAGAATGTTTCTTACCAGTTTTCCTACCTCATCCACCACCATCATGATCTCCATGATTGCTACCACCACCTCCACCTCCACCACCACCAACCAAAAACCGCCAGCAACCACCACTGACAATAACAACCAACCACCACCACCTCCACCTCTACTACCACCACCAACCGCCAACAACCACCATCGACAATAACAACCAACCAACCACCCCCACCACCTCTACTACCACCAACCAACAACCGCCAGCAACCACCACCGACAATAACCACCAACCACCACCACCTCCACCTCTACTACCACCAACAACTGCCAGCAACCACCATCGACAATAACAACCAACCAACCACCCCCACCACCTCCACCTCTACTACCACCAACCAACAACCGCCAGCAACCACCATCGACAATAACAACCAACCACCCCCACCACCTCTACTACCACCAACCAACAACCACCAGCAACCACCATTGACAATAACAACCAACCACCACCACCTCCACCTCTACTACCACCAACAACCGCCAGCAACCACCATCGACAATAACAACCAACCACCACCACCTCCACCTCTACTACCACCAACAACCGCCGACAACCACCATCGACAATAACAACCAACCACCACCACCTCCACCTCTACTACCAGCAACCAACAACCGCCAGCAACCACCAGTGACAATAACAACCAACCAACCACCACCGCCATCTCCACCTCCAAAACCATCGTCACCACTTCTACCCTTACCACCACCTCTTTCACCACCACTTGTACATCCACCACCACCGCTCTCAAGCACTGTGATACAGGGATGAGTTAGAAATATTTCTGACCTTGGGGAGCTCACATTCTGAGGGGAGGACAGATAAGTAGGTTATATTATTTCAGACAGTAGTAAGTGCTAGCAAGGAAATAAAAGTGACTCAAGCGAGTTACTATGTGGGAGATATAGAGTGGGAACTAACCTCTCTGAGGTAGAAAGAAGTCAGGGAAGGTCTCCTGAGAAGATCACATTTGGGTGAAGATACGAATGAAGAGAAGGATTCAGCCACGTGTTGCTCTGAAGGAAGAGGAATTCTGGCAAATGGAACAGTAGGAGGTGAGAACAAGTAAGAAGCCCAGGGTGGCTGGAGCCAGTGAGTGAGGGGAACAGTGATGAATGAGGTCAGAGGAAGTGGTGACCAAATTGTAAGGCTGTCACATGGTCTTAATTAAGTCTTTTAAATGTCATTCTAGTCACTGCGGGGAATTAATGAATTCAGGAATCTCAATTAAGAAATAGCTCTCCTAGCCCTGGCTGGTGTAGCTCAGTGGACTGAGCACAGGCCTGCAAACCAAAGAGTCACTGGTTCGATTCCCAGTGAGGGCACATGCCTGGGTTTCCGGCCAGGTCCCCAGGAGTGGGGCACAAGAGGCAACCACACATTGATGTTACACTCCCTCTCTTTCTCCTTCCCTTCCCCTCTCTCTAAAAATAAATAAATAAAAACTTTAAAAAAGAAAGAAAGAAATAGCTCTCCTAGTCCAGGCAGGAGATAATGGTTCTTGGACAAGTATAAGAGTAGATAAGATGAAACAAGGGGTAGTTTTGACCCATGAATTAGAGGGAGAACACAGAAGACTTGGTGATAAATTGAACGCAAGTATTAAGAGACAAAGAGGAAATAGTGAAAACTCCTAGTTTTTTGACCTGAACAACTGAGCAGATGTTGATAGTGTCTTTTTTCAAGATAGGGAAGGTGTGGGAAGAACAAGTTGCAAGGAGAATTCAAGAATTCCATTTCAGACACGCTAAGCATGGAATACTATTGCGGATGCTGGGTAAGCAGTTGGTTATATGAATCTGGAATCGAGGGAAGGGTACGCCATATGCACATAAACTCCTATTCCAAGCACAGGTGGCGAGACCACAGCTGAGGGAACTGTAGCCAAGAGGTAAGCTCAGTGCTGCCAAGAACGACCCAGTGGGATTGTGCGTTCTAGAAGCCAATGGCATGTCTTCCTTGTCGCAGTCCCTACCTACTGGTGCCTGGTTGGAGTCCAAAAATATCTGTGGAATTAAAAATCATTCTCAATAATCTGCCAATGTACTCTGAACCCTACACAGTTGGCTAAAACATACTTTCAACATGATCGTCCAGGTGAGTGTTTATTTGTAAATTATTAACAGAAGTAACCTCTGTGCCAAATGCCATACAAACTACCTTCCCCATATCATAAGGTAATCACTTTTATCCTCACTTTCTAGGTGAGGAAACTAAAGCTCAGAGGTTAAATAACCTAGTCAAGGCCTGGAAGGGTCAGGTCAGGGTTTGACCCAGACCTTCCTGAGTCCAAAGCAAAGCCCTCATTCCTAAACTCTAAAGGCAAGGACAACCTTGTTATACCATACTGCTGTGAAGTGAATTAGGAGGAATGAGAGAAGCACATTCATCACACAGAACCCTCTAAGAAAGCAGAAAAGCCCTATTGTCCTGGAAAGCTCAGGCTAAGCAGCTGTCTACAGGGTTGAAGCATCTCCAAGGTCTCCAGGGTCTCCAAGGTCTCCAAGGTCCCCGCGGTGGAGGGTAACAGGAAGGTTTTTCTCTGGGAGAAGACGCACACATACCATAAGAACTTTCTCTTTCCCCCAAGGCAGGAAGAGTGAGGGATGAGGAGAGTGGAGGTGAAGGGACTCTCTGGCACCTCAGGGACCATACTAACTGTGGCAGAGCCTTCTAGATACTCACTAAAATCCACTTCCTCTTCTTGGGCTTAGAGCTAGACCTGATTTCCTAGCCTCGCGTGGAGTTAGGTAGGACCATGGGACTGAGATCTGGCTAATGAAATGTGAGTCACTTCGAAGCTTAGCCCATGAAACCATCTTCCGTCTCCCTTCCCTTCAACAAGCTCTACACCAATTCCCAGGGCACCTTGGAAGTCATATTTCAATGTAGAAGAGCCACCACCAACCTAAGTATCTGAATAGAAGAAACACAACTGGTCACCTGGAGCACTGGCCCTATGGTATTACAAGGGAAATAAATAAGCTTCTTATTATCCAGGAAGTCCATTTGTTATTAAGACCTGGCCTGGTCTGACTACAAAATCGGCCCACAGCTGTAGCCATGGAACTGATGAAGGGCAGAGCAGGAAGGAAGTTTTCAGGTCACCCCCACTCCCACGCTTTACATATGAGGATGCGGATGCAAGGCTCAGGGAGATGACATTGCTCTTCCAGTTCACATAGCCAGCAAGTGGCATTGTGCAGATCTTTTGACCTTGTGTTCAGGGCATTTTGTACCACACCGTGTGACTTCTTTGGGTCTTAGAAGTAGATAGCACCTACTCAGAATAGCCCACCAGGGCAAACCGAGTACAGAAGCAGCCAGGAAAGTCCATGATGCTGGGGACTCTTTCTACCTTACCCTGGAGAAAGTGACTGGCACCTCTCGCCAGTACAGCACACTCACCGAGGGCCTCCTTCCAGCTGCACTGGCCTGTTTCACCTGCTCGTCAATACCACGTGCAGAGCTTCCCGCCTCATTTTGTCTATTCCTTACTAAGGCTTCCTGGGATCACTTCCCAAGTGAACTATTTGTACTCAACAGTCTCGTGTTTCAGAGCCTTCATAGAAGACTTGCTTAAGACACAAATAAAGCATTTTTCAAGTGAGAAGGTGTGAGCCATGGGGGCATAAGTATTTCTGTCAGCCTCAGGAATCAGGAATGCAAGTGGATGAGGAAGTCATCTACTTTCCTGCGTGAAAAACAGGGGTTGCCCAGGGGCAGAAAGGAAGGCAGGTGTGGCAACTGGCAGTTCTGGTGGGTGGAAGCACAGAGATAATAGATGGTTGCCTGGCCTGGGAATCAGCATTCCCCCAAAGGGCACCAGCTGCAATGACTAGGATGAGGTGCTGCTCTCAAGCAGCTTTGCACGCAGACATCGACATGGACAATGGCGCGTGAGAGGACGGGTCTGTGCTGTCACTGGAGACATTCTGATGGTGCTGAGAAAGGAAGTTGGGGAGAATTTTACGTCAGGGGATGTGATAGCTGAGGGCTTGACTTCTATAAAAGTGAGGGCACTGAGTCAGCTCCATTTGAGCTGCTTCCGATTGATCTGATTCATCCATAAGCTTGCTGGAAATGCTTCCAACAATTCTTTAATTCCAAGATCCTGTTACTATAAGATACTCTCTTATTAAATGGCAGCGCTTCCGGATTTTTTTTAAGCACAACTGAAAGACACATCCTAATATAAACAATGTTAAAATGTATTCTTTGATGTGAAAAATATAAGCAGAAAATGACTCCAGCCCTGGCTGGTACGGCTCAGTGGATTGAGCATTGGCCTGCCAACCAAGTGTTGCTGGTTCGATTCCCAGTCTAGGGCACATGCCTGGGATGTGGGCCAGGTCCCCGGTTGGTGGCGTGTGAAAGGCAACCACACATTGATGTTTCTCTCCCTCTCTTTGTCCTTCCCTTCCCCTCTGTCTAAAAATAAATAAATAAAATCTTAAAAAACAAACAAACAAAAAAAACTCCAGGGCTGGGAGGGAGAACAAACAAAACATCTGGCTTCAGCAGATCCTGATTCTCAGGAAGGAAAAGATCATAGTGAAGGAGGGGATGAGCCAGCACAGCATATGCCGGGCTCAGGACGGCAGCTTCTTGCCCGGCATTACTGTGTAACGGAAGGTCTCCCCCTCTCCCCTGGCCTCGTTCTGAGGATATTGTTCCCAGTTAGTGCCACCACCTATTGATCGACAGGCATTCATTGCATATTTACTGTGTGGCTCACGCAGTGCCAGAACAGTGCGGAAAAGAGGACAGACGAGGATCTTACTTCCTTACCTATAAGACTTGCACATATCCGCTCATAAGAAATAGAACACCAGCTCCTTGGCAGGCGCTGTGTAGCCCCAAGGAACTCAGAGATAAATAAATATAAGTTGCCAATTCTTCCTTCAAGGTGCTCCCAGTTCATTGGTGGGGGAGGGAGACAAACACAGGAACGGGTAGTTACACAGCATGGGAAGTGCTGCTGTCACCGTGTGCACAAGGAACTGTGAGATCCAAGAAGAAATGTGAATGGAAAGCCTTTCAAGAGGATGTGACAGTGTGGTTGAGATTTAAATGATGACAGAAGTGATTCAAGCTCTAAGAAAGCTAGGGGGGTGCAAGAGGATTTCTGCCAGAGAAAATGGCACAAGCAAAAGGCAGACATGAGTGAGAGTAGCCTGTGCTGTGTAGACATTTCCAGTACTTCACTCTGGGTAATTATGAATCCCAGAAAAGGAGCTGGAAGAGCTGAGATGCAGATCTGATCACTTGGGGACTGGGCGCCACTCAACCAAAAGCTTTCTTACCTTTTACATCAGCATCAACAGCTGCTTCCTTGTACTGAATCACGTCCTTGATGATCTGCGTCATGTTCTGGGAGAATGTGCTGAGGTCCCTGACCGTCCGGAGGTTGAAATGAAACTGAGCCGTGGCCATGGCCTTCAGGTTCTCCTCAGAAGCTGTCTGCAGCCCCACAGAGATGATTCTCACCCCGTCTTGCCGCAGAGCCTTGGAAGCCTCTTCCACCTCATCCTCGGATTCGGCTGAAGCCAGGACCACCAGAATTGGGGGAAACAGTTTCTTATCTCTCCCGTTGGCCGGGCCGGAGAAGTAGGTCCTGTGAGCCTCCTGGAGAGCGTTTCCTACCCGCAGGGAGCCGCCCATGAATGCAAAGTTCTTCTTGAGGTGGTTCAGCATGGGGTTCTTGCTCCTGAAGGTGTTCAGGTGGAACTCACTGTGGAGCCTGTCGCTGTACTGGGCCAAGCCCACGCGGTATTTGTTGGCCTCTATGGGGAGACTGTTGATCATCTTGTTGATGAATGTTCTCACAAAGGGGAAGGATTTAGTTCCCAGGTGATCAGAGCTGTCCACCAGGAACACGACATCTGCATACTGAGGTCCTGGGCCTATCAAAATGAAATGATAAACCCAAACACAGTGATTATTCAGACTTTACATTTCAGACCACAGTGCTCATTTGAAACCATGTCCTAGTTCATGTTCAGGGCAACTTAGAGCTCCAAGGAAAGTGTATTCTGGATGTCAAACAGAAGAAACTGTACTTGTTTTTACTAAAATGCCAAATAAAAGGACTTTAGTAAGTTAGCCAATAAATGTTTCTTTCTGAACTCTATGCCAGAAGGAATCAACATTTTTTTCTCTTTTTGGTTGTTGACCCCCAAACTCTGATACTGTGCTAAAGAATAAACATGATAGCAGAAAGTCTCCAAGTGGTCTGTGGAGTAACAGCAACTTTTAAAAATAGTATCGAGTAAGCAGCTGTCTTGGGTTGGAAGCTTAGAAGCAGATCGGAGACAGAGATTTGGCAGAGGGCTTGATTGGGGGGAAGCAGGGTAAAGGAAGCAGGAGACAGGCAAAGCAAGATGTCTTCCCTTGGCTTATCAATTGCACTTTGAAACAAGAGAGACAGTTTTTTTGTATTCTCCTACCAGTCACGTTGGCTACAGATCACAGGGAACTGGAGGGAAGGAGCAGGGGGTTATGGACAAACTTCCCGAATAAAGTGGCTCTGGGAAAGCTGAGAGCAATCCTCCTGAGACAGTGGGGAACAGCTGTGAGCTACTGCAGGCAACATGGCAAGATTCACAGCGGCTCATGGTGTGGGGGCAAGGTTGGGGCAGGGGGGCTGATGAGCCAGCCTGAAAACAAGAGTCTGGGCCAGGGGAGGCACTGCCAGCATCTTCTTTAGCAGTCACGGTCAGCTAACTGCACTCTTGAAATTAGGGAGGTTCTGATAAATGTCTAACAATCTCCTTTCAAAGTAACTCAGAAATTCACCAAGAAATTCTAGGGTATCAGGAGAGTAGAAAAACCTAGCTTTTCTTTCTTTCTTTCTTTCTTTCTTTCTTTCTTTCTTTCTTTCTTTCTTTCTTTCTTTCTTTCTTTCCTTTTCTTTTTCTTTTCTTTCTTCCCTTTCCTTTCTTTCTTTCTTTCCTTTCCCTTTCTTTCCTTCCTTCCTTCCTTCCTTTCTTCCTGTCTATCTGTCTGTCTGTCTATCTATTTATCTATCTATCTATCTATCTATCTATTTATCTATCCAACTAATTTATCTATCTATTTAGGCCAAGATGGAAACTGACCTACAAAACAAATGAGTAGACTATTCACAGGGACAGGAAACACCAGGATGTAAGCAAATCAATGAATGATTAAAGTTTTTCTAGCCAGGTGTAGCCTAATTTCTGACTTCTGCCTATGGCATTCTGTTATCTCTGAAGAGATCAAGTTAGCTTGATATTGCATACCTCTAACTACAACTAAGTGCTGTGTACTTTGATATTTTAGTAGATAAATAAATTCCTTGTTTCTCTATTTACTAAAAGTTTGTTGAGAGATAAAATTGTTTACTTTCCTAAATAATAATAATAAGCATAAAATATATTGGTACCTGGGCTCTGATCAGCCAATGTTTCAGTCCAAAGGATTAGGACAAATATAATTAGCAGGTTCTTCATTTTGTTAGTGAAGGTCTCTTGCTTTTCTTCTGTAAAAAAAAAAAAATGTTATTTATAATATGAAAAAATCTCAATGTATAAGAAATAACTACTGGGAAAGTTGGATTAGAACACGATGCACCGTACACAAAACAAGTATTTGTCCAGCAATGCCAAGTGTATTTAAAACATTCACCAAGCAGCCCTGGCTGGTGTAGTTCAGTGGACTGAGCACGGGCTGGGAACCAAAGGGTCCCGGTTCTATTCCCAGTCAGGGCACATACCTGGGTTGCGGGCCAGGTCCCCAGTGGGGGCCATGTGAGAGGCAACCACACACTGATGTTTCTCTCCCTCTCTTTCTCCCTCCCTTCCCCTCTCTCTAAAAAAATAAATAAATAAGATCTTTAAAAAAAAAAAACATTCATTTGAAGTACTTGCTGAAAACTGATAATGCTAATGTTTGCTGAACCAGAGCTCAGAGACTTTCTCAGTGTTTTACGGCTCTCATCTGATTTAATCCTCACAACAGCCTTCCAGGGAGGTGTAAGTACTACAGCTCTGTGACAGACAGGAAAATAGGGGAGGAGTGGCTTGCTAAGCGGAAGAGCCAGGATCCTAACCCTGGCAAGGTGATGGCAGAGCCTGAGTTCTTAACCACTGTGCAATAAGCCTTACGCAAAATCTGTGTCCTCACCAAGCGTACGTGGTCACTATTCTTTGTTCTCTATTTTCATGCCAACACTGACTATTGCATGTGTTCACAACCGGCCCAAAGAAAGGGCTATCCATGCATTTCCTTTACTGAACCCTTGTGAAAACTGTTCTCTCATTTATGGTTATAATCAGTTTTACAAATTACTTTAACTTTAGCATTTCTCTCCGCACAGTTTACATACAATCAGAAATCTCCACGGGAAATAATAATCTTACAGAAATTCTACCAAATCTGAGTTGCTCTTTAGAAAAACAGAAATAGATCAAATGACCAGTACGAAAAACTACAGCTGCCTTAAATGAGATACCAAAGGTACAAGGGCTGATTTTCACTCTAGAGTTGACTCTTCCAGCAGTTCCTCTGAAGCTGTTGCTCAGCCAGGAAACTGAGAGAAATCACTGGTGCTAGACTTGGAAGAGACCCGATAGATCATTTGGGCTAAACTTTAATTTGCTAAGGAGGATCCACCAACAAGGCACCCCAGTAGTTCGTGCCTAAGTCATGTCAACCATGACTTTCAAATCTATGCTCATCATATTGTAATATACCATGTATTTTACTTAGTCATTAATTTTATTGAGATATCATCCACATACTATAAATCTTAACCCCTTTTTTGTTAAAGGTACCATATTTCACCATAGATTTTCTTTTTTGGGGGGCATGGTTACTGTTGTTCTATTACCGTTGTCCCAATATTCCCCCATTGCTCTCCCCTGCCCTTCCCACCCCCCGCTCCCATAAAGTATATAATTTGGTGTGTTTTATTACAGCCACAGTATTTGTCTTCATTATCACTAGTTCCGGAAAATCTTCATGACCCCCCACAACAAACCCCATACCAGTTAGCAGTGCCTTCTCGTTCTCCCCTTACCACAGGCCCGCCGACCACTGATCTGCTCTTTTCTCTATGGTTTGCCGATTTTGGACATTAATATAAATGAAATCCCATAATATGTGGACTTCTGGGTTTGGAATCTTTCAGTTGACGTGCTGGTGTTAGCATTTATTCATGTTGCGACATAAACCAGTGTTTCAGTCCTTTGACCACTGAGTCACATTTTGTTGCATGAATATGTATTTTAAAAATCTGTTCACCAGTTGATGGACATTGTCTCTACTCACTGGCTGTTATGAATATTGCTGCCATGGATATCCATGTACAAGCCTTTTGCAGATACATGTTTTCATTTCTCTTGAGTAAATACCTAAGAGCAGAATTTTGAGTTTTATGGTAACTTTTTGTTTAAAATATTGAGACACTACCCAATTGTCCTCCATTTGTCTGCAACATTTTATATTTCCACCAGCAATGTATAAATGTTCTAACTTGTTGATATTCTCACCAACACTCATTACTGTATTGTTTTTTTTTTTTTTAATACCAATTCTAGTAGGTAAATGGGTAACTTACTGTGGTTTGGATTTGCATTTCCCTAATGATGAATGATGTTGAACATCTTTTTTTTTTTTTTTAAGATTTTTATTTATTTTTTAGAGAGAGGGGAAGGGAGGGAGAGAAACATCAATGTGTGGTTGCCTCTCACATGGCCCTCACGGGGACCTGGCCTGCAACCCAGGCATGTGCCCTGACTGGGAATCGAACTGGGACCGCTTGGTTCCCAGCCCACACTCAATCCACTGAGCTACACCAGCCAGGGCTTGATGTTGAGCATCTTTTCATGTACTTGTTGGTCATTTGTATACCTTCTTTGGATAAATATGTATTAAATAATTTGACCATTTATTTGCTTTCGGATTGATGTATTATAAGAGATCTTTACATACTTTGGACACTGAATTGTCTTGGCACCCAAATGACGTGCTGTTGAATTTGGTTTGCCAGTATTTTGTTAAGAATTTTGCATATATATTGTTCAGGCTTATTGGCTGGTAGTTTGCTCTTCTTGCAATGTTCTTATCTGGCTTTGGTGTCAAGGTAATGCCAGCCTTGTAAATGAGTTTGGGAGTGTTCCCTCGTCTTGAATTCTTTAGAAGAATTTGAGAATTTAGTGTTAATCCTTCTCTAAATGTTTGGTGGAATTCACCAGTGAAGACATCTCTTCCTGGGCTTTGCCATTTTTGATGACTGTTTTGATATTTTCCCCATCATTGGTCTGTTCAGACTTTCTAATTCTTCCTGATTAAGTCTTGGCAGGTTATTTGTTTCTAGGAAATTATCCATTTCTTCCAGGTTATCCAAGTTGTTGGCATAATCTGTCACAGTAATCTCATGATCCTTTGTATTTCTGTGGTATTAGTTGTGATGTCTCCTCTTTCATTTATAATTTCATTTATTTGAGTCCTTTTTTTATTGTGAGTCTACCTAAGAGTTTGTCAATTTTGTTTATCTTTCAAAGAACCAGCTCTTATTTTGGTAATCATTTCTATTGTTTTCCTCTTCTGTTTCATTTATTTCTGCTCTAGCCCTTATTATTTCCTTCTTGCTAGTTTTGGGCTAAGTTTGTTCTTCTTTTTCTAGGTCCTTGACATATTAAGTTAGGCTGTTTATTTGAGATATTTTTTATTAATGCATGCATTTTTATTAGTACACAACTTTCCTTTTAGAATTATTTTTGCTGTATCCCAGAAGTTTGGGTATGTTGTTTCCATTTTTCTGGAGCCACTAGCTAGGCTCTGTTATCACCTCCATTCTGGCAAGGTCACAGGCAGTGTTCCCTGGCAGGGCAATGCTAATGGTTGGACTCCACAACTGGGCAGGTCTATGGTCTGGGCTCTGCAACTGTCGTTGGTCTGGTGGAATCTCAGGCTGTGTTCTCCAAATGAATGACCCCACTGCCTAGACTCCATGTTTAGGCATGGCCACAGTCTGGGCTTCACAGTGCAACAGGGCTATGCTCTGCAGTCAAGCAGGGACATGGGCTGTACCTCCAAGTTGTGAGGTTGCAGGCTTCACAATCAGGTAGTCTGCTAACTCGGCTCCACTGCTAAGTGATGTTGCTGCTCAGGCCCTCTAGTTGGGCAAGACCTCCACTGTATCCTGCAATTGGGGTATACTGGAGACTGTGCTCTGAGGTTGGTCAGGGCCACTGTCCAGGCTCCCTGGTCAGTTGGGGCTGGAGACTCTACCCTATGATAGGGCAGGGTCACTGGCTGGTCTTCCTGCCTGGGCAGGCTGTGTTCGGCAATCAGGCAAGGCTGTAGGCTGGGCTTCCCTGCTGGGTAGTACCATGGGCTGTGCTTCAAGGCTGCCCAGGACCACTGTTCAGGTTCCCTGGTGATGTGAGGCCAGAGGCTATGCTCACCACTTGGGCATAGATGCTGCCTTAGTTTCCTGCCTGAGCAGAGCTATAGGATGGGCTCCACGGTTGCCCAGGTTCTCTGGCCAGGCTTCTTGTATGCAGGCCTAGAGGCCATGCTCAGTAGTTAGGTGGAGCTGCAATTTGCTTCCTTGCTGGGGCGGGGCCATAGAATGGTCTCCACAGCCAGTTTAGCCTATTGGCTAGGGACTCAAATCAGGCAGAATGGCCAATCAAGTGCCCTGGCCACACAGGCCATGGAGTTGGCTCTGTAGATGGGCAGAGCCCCTGGCTTGGATCTCTGCCCAGATACTGCTGCAAGCAGGAATGCGGTGCATCAAGATCTGAGCACTGGTTGCTATAAGCCCCACCCCCTTCTCCATCTCTATCTGATCCCCAGTGGTCAAGCCCTGCAGATTCCCCAGTGATCCCCATGAGGTGAGTCTTGAATGGGCCTCCTGGACAGTGTCCCACAATGCTGGGGGAGCTGGGTGTCCCCTTAGGCTCTTTTCCCACTGGAGGAACCAAAGGGCCGAGTGCGGGGCCTCTCTTTGTGGGTAGTGCTCCTTTTACCCTTCGAATGTGGCCATTCTTGGTCTCCATGGTCCAGGGGTTGTTTCTGCCTCACCCCCAGGTTCTGGGATTTTCACAGTGGTGCCTTGCCTATGACTAGTTGCCACCATAGTTGAACTTCTTGTGAGGGGGACTGAAATCAGGAACAACCTATGTTGCCATCTTAATGAGGTCACCTCCAGGGGTGACCTCCCATGTCCCTTGGCTTATGGTGCTGCTGATAGAACCAAAGCCAAAAGGAGATGTACCTGAGCCCTCAGGAGTACAGACCACAGTCAATGAATCAACTATCTGGGTGTGAGCCCTGTCTTTTCAAAATGGGTCTCCTCAGGCTTGCACTACACCTGATTTCATAGACTCCTACCGGGATCTCAAAGCTCCCGCAAAGACTTTTATTCAGAGAGGGATGCCAAGTTATTGCTGAGGAGGGTGATGAGTGAGAGATGCTTTATTCGGCCATCTTACCGATGTCTCTCACTTTACCTTCTTATTTGCTTTTTCCATTACTTCTTCATATTTATCCTTCGTGTTTATCCTTCATATTGCTTGTGCCTTAAAGAGAAATCTAAATTTTGAGTGTGTGCAAGGTCATCTTGCATTCCCTTGGCTAGCAATGTGTTCCTGAAGACAGGGTGAATGCTCGTGTTCCTCCAGCTGAGATGGGGATAAAAGAGCGCAGCCTCCCTCTTCTGCTGTGATCTAGGCTCACCATTCCCAATGCCCTTCCAGCCTACCTCGTATCCAAGTGCTTCTACCCCAGGCCCTGTGGTTATTCTTGGTCGGCCACCCTTGGTTAATTATCTATGGCTCTTGGTTCTTGGTGGCTCAACTTCCTATTCTCCCCTGTGGCATCTTGACATTTGGTACAGGAAGCTAGCAGCCAGTACTAAATTGCCAACTTTTCAAAAAGAAACAAAGAAAAAGTGAAAGACTGGGGTGCAGCAGTCCCAAGACATCAGAGTGGGAGAGGCTAGCACTTATGAGAGGGCTGAAACACATCTATAAGGTTCCTCGTGACCCCAGAGTCTCTCATCGCTTGATGCGAAGATGGAAGGTCCCGAAGCAGAGAGTGGCATGAACAAGTGATACGTTGGGGAAGTTAATTGGCCATTTTGGAGGACATATACCCAAACCAGACTTTGGGCACAGAAAAGCTCCAAGATCAAGCAGCTGCCACGTGAACTAAGCTGCCCATTCTTACATTTTCAGATGCTCAAAATCTCAGAGGCTGATTGGAATTCAAAGCTAGCATCATCCCTGAGGGAAGGATACCCCAAAGCCATTTCAGGGGGAATCGATAGCCAAAGTGCACATCTGGAGAGAAGGCTGTGCACGCTGAATACTGGGCAGCAACCAGCTGGCCTCGCTATTTCCTGTGGGATGTTCAGCACATGCAGGCCAGCCATGCAGAGGCAGGGAACAAAACTCCACAGCCATTGCCAGGAGACAAAATAAGAGAGTAATAACGGGATAATGACTAATTATCTCCTTTCTTTTGATTACATTCCTCTGATCATAAATGTCTGCGAAGATAAATTGCGCTCATTCCGCATGGTAAACTGCATTTGGTATGGGGCAGTCTGTTTAATATAATATAAGGTGTGAGTTCTAAAAGTGACTTGGTAAAGAAAACAAAAAAGCTTAATTTAGTGAAATACAAAGCTTGCAACCTACTGATAGGTTCAAACACCAAAAGAAAACAGTGATTATTTAGTAGGTTATAGCAACACACCCAAGGCACTGGTGTTAAGTCTTGAGCCTGCTGGATTGGAAATAAGTATGTAAACAGTTTATTGGAAGTTTACACTTCTAAATCCTAAATCAAACATGGCACAGATAGCACACTAAAAGTATGAAGTTTAATTTCTCTTTCTCCCCTTTTGTAGCCAAAGGAACAAGAGGTCCTAAAAGATGGTAAGAACTAAAGGGTGTCCTCTCCCCATCTGTGCTCCACAAAAACCTACAGTTTCTGGAGTCATCATGCCATCATGAAGGAGAACCCTAAGATCGAGAGAGAGATGTTTGTGATGGCATCGAAATCATGATCAGTCTGAACAACCCCTGGACTGTTTTAGGTATTTCAGCTACTAATTCCCATTTGTATTGACCTATTTTGATCATTTCCATGCAAAAGAGTTCTGTCCAGTATACACTTGGTCACCTTTGATGGTGCTTTGATACCAGACCTGCTGGGCAATCCAAGAGTGGGGCCTCTATGATGGTTCCTTCCTATTGCAACTTTCCAGAACTCGCTGGAAATCTCTCGAAGTCCCTATTGCTCTGGAGCTGACCATACACCATGGTATCCACACTGGTTTTTCCTCTGCATGAACAGTGCTCTTATGCACAAATTCAAATCCCCACTACGCTTTAAGACCCTCCCAGCCTACTCCCCGACTACTGTAGCCACATCCACCTTCCATGTTCCCGTCTGCTCCCAGCACATAGTCTGTACCACTATTGATTTAAAAGCTGATGTACATAATTTATTCAGCTGTATTCTTTTTGTCTGTGTAATGTTTTCTCATCCATCCTTAAAGTAAGTTCTAAGAGAATGGACCATGTTTTCTCCTATTTGGGATTCTCCTAATAAAATACCAAGCAAGTAAATGCTTGCTAAATTTAATTAAATGCATACAATAACTCAGGGGGTAAATGCACAGTTGATTATATAAAGTATGATTCCAATTTTTAAAAAATATTAAATGTGAGAGGGGGGGAAGATGGCGGCGAGTTAGGAGGAACAGAGTTTACGTCCTCCTACCCACTGGTTGATTTTCTGAGGAACGGGGCGAAAACCCAGCAGTATTCCAACACATATGATGATTGATGCCCAAGATTACGGGGGAATTTGAACATTCAAACGGTAAGCAGAGAGCATCGGAAGGAAAGGGTCCCCATCGGGACAAGCCCGGGGAGCGGGGTGGGGCTTCGGTCCCAGACCCGGCAGCCGCCCGGATCGGACGCAAGATTCTTGGGGAGGGAGCCAGATTAGGATTTGAGAGTAGTCAGATGCTTGTTTGGTCTGGAGAGGGTAAATAGGTAGAATTTTTCAGAGAGGAAAAACAGTGGCGCTACGTGGCTATTTGGAGAGGCCCCGCTCTCAACAGTCGTGAGGTCGGGTGCGCGACCCGGGATCGGTGCAGGACCCGGGAGTGGTGCAGGACCCGGGAGCGGTGCGCTACCAGGAGCGGTAGGCGGCCGGGAGCGGAGGCCCAGGGAACTCGGCCTGTATCACGGAGGGAGAGCACAGTCGGCCCTTGGCCCGAGGAGGCTGGCGTTTCCACCAAGGGGAATTGGAGCCTGTTTGTAACCGGGGTCCGAGGCCTTTCCCAGCCCATACCAGAAGTATCGGAAACAGCTTGCAGTCAGCGTATCTCTGGCTTAGTGCGGCCTGGGACACTGAACAAGGGAAACCGGGGGCCGTGCACACCCGGCGACCCGCGGACCATTCATACACAGTTCCAAAATACTGGGGACAGTGCACAACTGGGCCTCTTGGGCGCATAATCCAGGGACAAAGAAGTGAGCGAACACGGGCACACAGCTAAAAAATACCAGAGAGAGCGCACGACCAGGCCTTTCGGCCGGGACTCACTGGCGCACAGCCCAGGGGCAAAGATAAAAGAATTCACAGGAGCGCTGAGCTAACGCCTACAGCTGGGGACAAAGCCCTAGCCAGTCAGACCAGGCGCACACAGGTGCACGCAGGAGCGCGCAGCCCGGCAAGACCAAGCAGCTTTGTGGGAATAGGGCAGAAGCACCCTGTTGAGGGGAGCGGCAGTCCGGAGATACAGACCGCAGGAATTCTTGACTCAGAGCGGGGGCCAAACTATCCAGAAAGGGCACAGAGAGAACCTATTAGTTAGACCAGCGGAGAAAAAATAGGCAGTGGGAGATTTGCCACTATCAGGTGCACATCAAGACAGCTTGGGCCCAGAAGCACACTCAGGAACTGGGCTGGTGACTGGACAACAGTGAAGAGTGCACCTCAGGAAAGAAGA
>PVJI01013331.1:0-18712 GCA_004026765.1 Micronycteris hirsuta
GGACAAAACTAAAGGGTGGGGAAAGGGGGGTAAGGGGGAGGGGGGCAAGAAGGGGGGGAAGTGGGACAACTGTAACAGCATAATCAATAAAATATAGTTTTAAAAAATTACCTAATTTTGAGGTCCTCACTAAAAACAAGACCTCCCGGGGAATTCCACTTGAATTCCCAGCTTTTTCTAGTAACCATAATATTTCAGGGATATTAAACATTGCTAATTATAGGGAAAAAAAGAAAACAATGATAATAAAAACATAGAAACAAAGCAAAAACAAAAGGAAACTGAAGAAAGCTTCACTTAACAAGTTTCATCAATTCAATGCAAATAAGCAGTTTTCTTTTCCTTTTGTTCGGTTTCAAAATTTTTAAAAATAAACATTTGTTTATTTGACTGAATCAATCAGTGGTTTTGACATCCTACAGTTACATGAACAGACTTTGCTGTTTATTTGAGCTTAGACCTCCCTCAGATCCTAGGCTTCAGTAGGTGGGTAAATCAAGTATTACTTAAAAAGGAAGTTTACTGTCTCTTTAACTTAATTTACTATCCCTGCAGCTCTGTAATCTATGAAGATGCACATGATTTAAACCTGGATACTTGTGGGGCCTCATGACAACTAAGATAGGCTCCTGCCCTTCCTACAGAAGTTCCCAGGTTTACACTGCCAACAACGGAAGTCACGTGTTTCCAGGGGAAGGTCAACATCTTTGGCATTTCCTGCCTGCTGTGGTTTGACAAATATTCACTTTTGTTTTTTGTTTTGAGACATGTTTAAAAAAAGATCTCTTGAAATAGCTGGCTTACTTCAATGAGGTGGCAAGATGAGTATTTTGTAATGCTGCTTTGTTTTTATTTATTCCTTCTTTTGATCACTATATTTCTTCTCAGGCTATAGGTGTTTGTAATGATCACTTTGTCCATCACGATGAGTTTTCACATCAGCTGTCTTGGCAGGGTGTGATGGAAAAAGCAGTGAGTTTGAACACAGCAGACTGGGCCCCCTATGCTGTACTAACAGCACCATTGTACAATACACATGACGAAACTGAAGGCCACAGAAGTAATGCTTTCTAACATTACACCTCGTGTGAGTGGCCGAGCCGGGATTTTAAGTGACGCAGTCCGACTTCAGAGTCGATAGTATTAACAGCTATGCTCTACTGTCTCCAATTGAATGCTATGATTATTTCTGTTAGACCCTGAAGTAGGTAACTGTTGCCCAAAGTCAGATAATGTCTTGGAAGACAAAAGCATGATTTAATCCTGTGTTCAGAGAATGCACAATAGGTGGTCTCATTTCACCATATTAATCTGCTTTCCGTGGGCATGGATGCAAACTGTATGCAAAATAGCATTGTTTAGACTCTTGGGATAAAAAATAGATTACATGAAGTAATCTAATGCCTAGAATGTAACGGAAGAGTCTTAGGTCTTTATAGCTGAACAATTTGGCCTATTTAATTGCTCTAGTGAAATTGCCTCAGACCAAAACCACCAAATTTAATTGCAAGAGCAATAGCACTAATAAAAGTCATGTTGCCATAATGAGGCCAAAAGTATAGATATCAAGGTGACAATGGAGTGGGGTGGAGAGGCAAACAGGAAATAAGGTCTGGACATAAACTTCTATTTGGAAATGGAGCCCTTCAGGGCTTCAGATACTTGAGTTTATCAGAGTTCTCCAACTCTCCTTCTGGAAACACAGGTATATTTCCTTCTAACAGGAAGAGAAACATATATAAGTTTCTCATATATATGTTTCCTAATGGGGAGAGAAAGACAACTGACTAACCATTATTATCTTTACCCCAACAGCCTTTTACACACACACATGCACACACACACACACACACGCATACTACCATTTAAAGATGTTGAAACTGGCCCTGGCTGGTGTGGCTCAGTGGATTGAGTGCCCGTCTGTGAACCAAAGGGTCGTCGGTTCGATTCCCAGTCAGGGCACATGCCCGGGTTGTGGGCCAGGTCCCCAGTAGGGGGCGCACAAGAGGCAACCATACATTGATGTTTCTCTCCCTCTCTTTCTCCCTTCCTTCCCTTCTCTCTAAAAATAAATAAAATAAAATATTTTTAAAAACATAGAACCATAAAATATCTCTCTCATTTTCTTAAATCTCCTACAACTTCTAAATATATGTTATAAAAATGGAAAAATACACATTTTCTAACTAGAAAGATTTGCTTAGCAAGACTTACTAAAATAGAAGAGAAAATATTTCACTTTTGTTGGTAAGTTTCTCACATCGTGTAGACAAAAACAGTGATGAAAGTTTTCTTCACACTGTGCTGTCTGCAAATCAGCTATGTTTGTTTTAAATTCTACTCTCTAGCACTTCTCTTCACCAACCACATAGAAAATGAGCAATTCTTGGCACTTCTGCTTCTTATGGTATAGAATATAATGCCTCAGGAGAAATCACATGCATTATAAATAACTTACAGCCAAAATATATTTTATAGGTGCCATTAAAGACCGACCAAACAAACCACAACACTTAACCGGAAAAAGCTTTGCCAAGTAGAATGTCACAATCAAGGAACAGAGGCTTACATTTGCATTTGGGAATTCGTTTTAACTGTAAGTACTTTGAACTGATTTTGAGGAAACATTTAGACAAACTATTATGAAGTTTACAATTTAACTCATGAATATGCTTCATCTTTATAGAGTTTAAAATATATTTAATTTTCTACAATTAGAAGAATATACAAAAATCTAAAGGCATGTATTCACCTGAGCCCATTTATAACTACCTCATTTTAAAATATTTGTAAGAATTCTGTATCTTGGCCTAGGGTGTTTAGTATAGCAATATCTTTCTCTACACATAGAGAAAGATTCAGGGAAGAGCAAAGTAATTTTTTTCACTGAATTCTCCATTTTTTGGAGGAATTGTTACAAGCAGTTTTAAAAACTACCCTTAGAGGAAACTTTATGAAATTCCAAAGGTTAATATTGTTCAGAATAAGTTTTTTAAGAAAACATAGGGAAATTTATTTCCCTATGAAAATTAAGCCATAGGGAAATTATTTCCCAAAAGGTGAAAAAAGTAAAAATTGAGTTAAAAACTCAGGGCATCTTTATTTAAAATTTTCATGCTAGATACCATTACAAGAACAGTAAGTTTTTAGACATTTTGAAATTTAAATTTTATTTATAACCCATCTTGTCACCTTCTAGGTTTTGTTTCCAGAAAATTCTCCTCAAGTATTTCCATCTGTCTTTTCCTGCTCTCTAGGGCCCAGATGAATTTTGTTTATTAATTTGGTTCTAAGACTCTTGCCTAGACTACATACCCCACATAAGGGATTTATGTGCATTGCTTTAACCCTCTTTAAATTTTTTTCTTTTATTTTTATTTATTAATTTATTTACAGTAATCCCACCTTTTCCCCTTGCTCTCCCCTGCCCTGCCCTGCCCCCGACTCCCACAGTCAATAAAATCTTTATGCCCATTGATCTCTTCAGTGACTTAATCTCACTCCTGCTATTTTCTTTCCTTGGTCTGTTAGGATTTATAGTAAGCAAGTGGTAAACAATCGGCTCTCCTCTTCATTAAATATCAATTCATTCACCTAGTATCATCAATTGTTGTCAAGAAAGGAAAGATTATATCTCAATTCATGTTTTCCCTCTCTTTCTTTTGCCAAATGGTGGGATCCTCTTTCAACTGCCACCAGCCAATAAGGAACGGCCTCTTCAGCACACTTCCTGTTCTAACTATATTCTCATTGGTCAACAAATATTTTTGGCATGTGCTGGACCCAGTGAGGGTTGATTCTGGTTTTTTAATACTGCCTCCTTCTGAAAAATCCTTTACTTGGCCAAAATTCTTTACTTGGCCAAAATTCTTTACTTGGCAGATTAAATATAGGACAGAGGATTACAATTTCACTCCTGATAAATAATGAGTAAGTTTTTAGTCATGAGGACATCTAATGAAGTATTTTACATATTCTTAGACTAAAGTATTTGTTGCTTATCTGAGGTTCAAATGTAACAAGCACTCTCTATTATTATTCACTAAATATGACAATACTATTTGCAAAGGATCTGTTTTTAGAAAAACCTATATTTAATTTTACAATTTTCTAATGCTCTAATGAGTATATATAATTGCAGAACAAATATTCAGGAAGAGGGAATTTTCTCTCTCAAGATTGGTTTACCTGTTACTGAAATTACCCTTCCCACTACCTCCTTTCCATCCTAGTGACTACATTTATCACAGGTAAGGTAAAGAAGGGACTTAGAGATAAAGGATGGATAAAAACTTGTACTGAAATCACTAAATGTAGACAATGGCAAAATATATATGTGTGAAGATGTCTTTTTTAAAATATTTTATTTATTTATTTTTAAAGAGGAGAAAGAAGGGAAGAAGAGAGGGAGAGAAACATCAATGTGTGGTTGCCTCTTGTGCGCCCCCTACTGGGGTCCTGGCCCACAACACAGGTATGTGCCCTGACTGGGAATTGAACTGGTGACCCTTGTTTCACAGCCTACGCTCAATCCACTGAGCCACATCAGTCAGGGCTATATTTGAAGATGTCTAGAAACTATTGTGGGATGTTTTTTTTTTTCTTTTCTAACAACAGACGCAAAACCCCATAGTGTGGGGAAGGAATCTATGGCCACATTACAGGATAAAATCTACCCAGGGTCAAGCAAACAGTTAAATTTAATTTTGTGATTTCAGGCGATCTAGTAATATAAAAAAATAAATCTTCCATTTCTGTAGGCTTTTCAAAATAATTTCTCAACCTAGCCTACTTAATTAGTGCACTGACATTTATATATAAAAATTTCAATTACAAATTTGTCACGTATATATCATTTTACAATAAACTTGTAAGGTAGGCAATGGCTAGTACGTCAGTTTTATAGATTCAGCAAACTAATGAGTAGGTTAATTCAGCAACTTTCCACCTTTTTCATCTCATGGCACACATAAACTAATCTCTAAAATTCTATGGCACACAAAAAATATATTATTTGCTGATCTGACAAAAAAAGGCTATAATTTTGATTCATTCACTGTGGATGACTATTGTGCTGGCTGTTGTCATTTTTATTTGGCAACTGAAGGGAGGAGAGGTCAGTGCCCCTGACTAAATAGGCAGGTATTGCAAGCCTTAAAAATTCTCGCGGCACATGGGTTGAATATCACGGGGGTCATTGATGTAACCTAGGTCACATCACTAATACCTGCATTAGAGTGACAAATCAGGTACTCTTTTTACTGTAGTATTTTTATCTTGGTAATAATTAGGGGTTCCTCACTGTATTTCCTATTCAGTAGCATTTTCGAGGACTGGCTTGGGGAGCTCTCCCCATTAATTCCAGCAGCCCCTCCATAGATCTTCTGAATAAATAATCTCAATAGAAACAGTTTTCTTGCACTTCAAATACAGTGTTAAGAACAATGTCTTAGTTCCCTTCTTTACAGAGTGTTTCATAACTACCTACCTAAGCACTTCCTATACAGACAGTATTTAATGGCCAATTAACCTTAAGTTCTGTCTTGTTTTGTTTTTCTATCCAAATATAACATAGATAGGTCAAAATATAATCAGTGACAAATTTGTAGTACATTCTCAACATGAAAGAATTGTAGACAGACATACTGAAAATATTCTGTGATTAATATAAAAGTCCATATGCAAAGTCATACTTATTTTAACATTTTGGAACTTGGAATGTATTGGGGTAGAGAAGATGACAAGTGAACCCTACAGAGCCAGGGAGTCAAGAGGAGAATGAATAGAGGGTCGGTACAAAACCGCTTCCTGCCGGGCTGGTGTAGCTCAGTGGACTGAGCGCGGGCTGGGAGCCAAAAGATCCCGGTTCGATTCCCAGTTGGGGCACATTCCTGGGTTGCAGGCCAGGTCCCCAGTGAGGGCCATGTGAGAGGCAACCATACATTGTTCTTTCTCCCTCCCTTCTCTGCTCACTAAAAATAAATAAATAAAATCTTAAAAAAAAAAACAAAAAACACTTCCTACAACCATACCTAAAAGACTAGAAGTGGGTGGTTTATTTAAAAATAGTGCTATGTATACAGTCTGATAAGTAAATTAACTATAAGTATATTTTATACATTTTCTGTACCTGTGACATGGTCCCAGACATTATTTTATAATTTGTTTGGGATTTTATATAAACAAAAAAATAAAAGAATCACTTCAGTCATTTAAAAAAAATAGATAGCACCACTGAAGAGACACAGCTAGCAATTACGCTGATCATCTTTATGGAAAAACAAAAGTCGCGCCCTGGCTGGTTTGGCTCAGTGGATTGAGTGCGGGCCTGTGAACCAAAGGGTCACTGGTTTGATTCCCAGTCATGGCCCATGCCTGGGTTGCGGGCCAGGTCCCAACTGGGGGACACATGAGAGGCAACCACACATTGATGTTTGCTTCCCTCTCTTTCTCCTTCCCTCCCCCTCTCTAAAAATAAATAAATTTTCTTTAAAAAAGGAAACATTTCAGTGAAACATCCATACAATATAAACATTATTATTTAAATATTTAAATTCCTATTATGTAAATATTTTCTTTTATCATAACATGGGTAAGAACATGCTTTGGGAAATCATTTCTTTTGAAAGTTAACATTCCACGAAAATAAGAATAAACTAAAAAAGAAAGTTACACACATTCAGTTAGGTTGGCGAACACAAAGCAAACAACAGCCTTGTCTTATACTGAGTATTGTTGGTCGTCTCCCCAAAGTGGCTTTTCCCTTTGGTGCATTTGCTTTAAAAAACTTATCAGGGTATTGACTGGCTTGTGCTTAGCTGCCGACTATGACAAGACATCATCTGCCCAACATATGATGCTATGGCGTACATATAGCCATCCTATTATGCTCTGCTGGAAAATCGCTAAGCTGGATAATTTGCAAATTAACATGTGGACATTGGTACTGCCCATCGGTTTCCATGACTCCCCATAAAATGACCTCTAAAAAGTTCTCTACTTTAAAGAAACACATCATAAAAGGAGCTATAGTAATGGAAATGTGTTGTCAAGATAATGTCTCCTTTTTAATTTTCCTTTATAAGATACATTATGACCTTCATCGTAGAGGACTTACAAAATAAATACATTAGCAACAAATAGTTGAGGCTTTCAAATGCAAGCTATTAAGTGAGGTTAAGCATGGTACACCCATTATATATGACAAGCCTGTTTTAAAAGAAATAGCTAAAAGTATAGAGTTGGAAGAGAGAATTTTTACATCCAGAAATCAAAAGTCAAAAAACATATTTAAAAGGGCCAGGAAACACATTAAAGAATAGTGTTTCTCATAGATCTGGAAAGTGTCTTAAGGGTACAGTTAAAATTCTGTATTTAATATTTTGGTACAACAGTTATAACTTTTACGATCAATGTTAGTACACAAGATAAAAAATATATAAAAATTTTGCCATTTAATTTTTGCTAATTATTTGAATTCACATTCTCTTAGGTTAAATTCTACAAGAAAGTTAAATCACGAAGTTAAATATAATATGTATTTTGTACAGGAATTACTTTCTATTCAACGTAATTCTGAAAGTCCTAAGCAGAGAAATTAGGCAAAAAAAAAAAAAAAGCATTGAAATTGGTAAGGAAGAAGTAAAATTATATCTGTTCACAGATATAATAATATTATATGTAGAAAACTCTAAAGGTTCTACAAAAACTAATAGAAGGACTAATAAATTCAAAAAAGTTAAGGGATGAAAACCATTACGCAAAAATCTACATACTAATGATGAACTGAATTGTCTGATATAGGGGTGAGGGTTGGAAGGGGCAGCTTTCTCCCAGACAGAAATGTTGGCAGGCGCTATTGTTCCTTTACCAAACCCTGCCACCCCCAATAGAGCCACCAGGTGGGCACCATAACTGAGTCTCCATTGACCCGGCTATCACTCTTTGCCCCACCCTGGTGATTTTGAGATCCCTGTCTCACCCAACTTGTGGGCCCACCGAAGCTGTTTCCAGTGGCTTTTTCATACAAATGGCCTCTGTCGGCTCATGCTTCAGGTTTCCCTAAAGTCTCTCAAACAAGCAGCAGCTGACCTCGGCGTGCCCTGACCTCTAAGTGGCACAAGGCCCAGCACTACCAGCAGCCAGCCTTGCTCTGCAGCTTGGTCTCACTTGGGCACCTGCAAGCCCAGCGCAAGTAGCAGCCATCAGCAGATCACTTTGTAGCTCATGCCCAGTTGCCCCAGGCAGGGAACATTCTGAGCTGATCTTGACCAGCATCTCCTGGGAGGCTGCAGAGCCAGAGCACCGGGTGGTCAGCTTCAGACCACATGGGAGCACCACCCAGCCGTCTCCACCAGCAACACACTCAAATGGCAGACCCCTTGAGCACCAGAGCTCTGCTGAATTGCTCCATAGGATTGGCCCCCGCACAGCAACTTCTCCAGTGAAGTCACAGCCCGTCTTCTAAGCAGATCAGCCTGGGAGGACACCCCTCCTGTGGATGTGTCAACAGCGATGATGCCTCAACTGCAACAGGAGGGTGCACACAGCCCACACAGGGACGCACCTGGAGTACCCAGCTTGGGTGACCAAGGACATTGTGCCACTGGGCTCTGAAGGACACCTGCTACATTATGCCACTCTACCAACACTGGAAGATGTAGCAACTCCAGGTAATGCATGGAAAAAAACACAGGGAGGTTGCCAAAGCGAGGAGACAAAGAAGATGTCTCTTCTACCTTCTTTTGATCAGTCATGGTGGGTCTGTGTATTAAACTGTCAAAACAGAGTGTAACAGGAGAAAAGACAAAATTCAATATATACACGCAGCTCTGCACAAAAGAAGTGTCTTGATCAGTAGTTGGAGGTAGTGGTTTATATAACTAAACAGGCACAGGGAGAGGGGAGCAAAGGGATTCTGTGGGAAGATCAAATGGTTTCTTTAGGAAAGACAAACACCCATTGAGGAATTAAACGCTGATGATATTTAAGCAGGGACGAGGACAGCCAACAGTGTTGGCTGCAGCTGGTGATGCCCGTCCACCTGACTGGGAGGGCCAGCTGTAAATGCCTGTGCCATGGCAGGGGTCAGTTGCGAACACACAAAGAGCAGCTCGGGCTGGAGTAGGCAGTGAGGGCCTGGGTCAGCTGTGGGTGAACTGGCAGCTGCAGGGCCCTGGATTTTGACCTTGACCACAATGGCTGCTGGTTTTTGCCATGTGCATACATCAGTGGAGGCCAGTGTAGGGGTTCAGGCCAGGATCATGCAAGTGAACAGCTAAAGGGGACTAGCTGCCAGTGAGCCCAATGATGCAGACCACAAACCTAAGGAAGGGCTGGGCTCGGACTCACAGGGGCTGCATGGGCCCTGGGTGTTTGCATGCACTCTTGTGGCTCAGCGTCTCCCCACATGTGGGTACATAGCAGTGAGGACCCGTGATGGGGAACAGGTTGGAGGTATACAGGTGGACAGCTTGGCGGGGGTGTGGTTATTAGCGTGTAAACCCATTGGTGTAAGCCAGTGATAGGCCCTAATTCAGGCCCACAAGCACTAGTGGGAACCTTGACTATCAGCATACACTTTTTTTTGCCTGAAAGATCTCCTCGTGGGTGAGCACATGGAATTTGGTGTTGGACATCGGGCCAGTGGCCAGCAAGGTCATGCTGGGGGAGGGCAGCTAGCACTGAGAGCACAGACCTGTGGGAGAGAACTACAAGGATTGGGCCTGGAGTCTTGCACTTGCTTAGCTGCAGAGAACAGGGCTGGCTGCAGGTTCAGGTCCTAGACTTGTCTGCAGGTGTATAGAGGCAGTGGAGAGCGCATCAGATATCTTGTACGAGCAAATGCAAATACCTGTGGGGGAGAAACACGAGATCTGTGGGGCATGCGCAGTAGCTGGGCTGGTGACGATCGTTTTCTACGGTGAAGCTGCTGAAGTCGTTGGCAAAGCAAGTGACTAGGCAATGTGGTCACTCCAAAAAAGTGGCTAATACCGATTGGCCCCACTTCTCTTCCTCGTTTTCGGGCCATCTCTACATGTCTCAGCTTTGCACGTTTCTGGATGGGGTGAATTCCATGTGGATTCCCCCTGCTCACGGTCTTCCAGTGAGAGAAAGACGTTCTGGCTTGGGACTTTGCTCTTGTTGCCGAGCGATGGACGCTCGGGGAGGCAAAAGGAAGCTGTGCTCCCTTCCCTTTTTGTGCAATTATCCTCAAGTTTGCTTCTTCCACTGTACTACTGACGTTTCTGAAGTACACTCCAGAGCTCTGTCAGAGCTGTTCTGGTTGACAGATAGCTGTGCAATTGTTGATCCTAGGGGAATTTTATCTAGCTCTCTCTGTCTAAAATTTGAAATTAGGATCATCTCTTTAGAGTTCATGGGGATAACTTATCAAACTCACATGTTTTTGTCTTGTGCTTGGGACTGTGTTGATTTCAAGGAATAACTGTTGAAACAAAGGAATGGCAGAATGAGTTCTTCAATTAGAAATATGAAAAAACTCCATAATGATACACAAAGCACAGCTTATAACACAGCTTACATATAAACATGCCTCAGTTTGACAACTTATTTCTAGAGGGAAATAATACTTTAGGGGTGAAAAAAAGCGTCAAAGTAAACAGGCTTTAGGTAAAAATTCACTGTCTTGTGTAGCAGATAACTATCATCTACGTGAACCTGAGTGCCATCATTTACTGATATAACCACTTTAAATCACAGGGGGTGCGGGACCAGTTTTCTACTGTACGTTTTCATGAGACGCACTGAAAGGAACTCTATGATAGCTATAATGATAAAATATAAATGTGTTGCAAATTGAATAGCTTATTTCATAAATGTTACTCCCTCAAGGTCAGTCTATTCAAACTTAGGGATAATTAGATTCTACAGAAGATTTTTGAAATATGAGGTTATGAATCCTGATCTAAAGTAATGAAATGCTATTTTTTCAGTTAATGAAATGCACAGGACTTTTTCTTTTAGTCACTTCGTGTTGTTTATTTTGTCCTTGCAACAGATAGGAAATAAATTCTATTTGGTTTTAATATACTGTACTTCCTTCAGTCTGCAACTTTTAGAGTGTTTCAACATAAATGCTATTTAAAACACCAATGCCAGTAGCTAGTTGCTCCGGTGCAATATTAGCTATTGACCATATCTGTCAGTCATCTGCAGTTTTGAGCTAATTTCTAATGAGTCTATGGTGGTTTTCATTTGTTGACTCTATTGTGTAAAACATGACAAGTATCATTGGCAAATATGTTTTCCCATACGGCCGGTTCCCTTTTCTTTTTGAAGATGGTTTCTTTAGCCATGCAGAAGCTTTTTAATTTGATGTCATCCTATTTGTTTATTTTTCCCTTTATATCCCTTGCCCTAGGAGACAACATTGTGGCAGAGATATCTGAGATTTTCCTGCCTATGTTCTCCTCTAGGGCTTTTTGGTATCACTACTTATGTTTAAGTCTTCTATTCATTTTGAGTTTTTTCCGGTATATGATGTAAGTTAGTGATCTAGTTTCATTTTTTTGGGGGGGGGGGCATGTACCATTCTAGTTCTCCCAACACCATTTGGAATTTCCTCAAAACACTAAAGATAGAACTGCCTTTTGACCCAGCAATTCCACTGCTAGGATTATATCCTAAGAGCCCTGAAGCACCAATTCAAAAGAACCTATGCACCCCAATGTTCATAGCAGCACAATTTACAATAGCCAAGTGCTGGAAACAACCTAAGTGCCCATCAGTAAATGGGTGGATCAAAAAACTGTGGTACATTTACACAGTGGAATTCTATGCAGCAGAAAGAAAGGAGCTCCTACCCTTCGCAACAGCATGGATGGAACTGGAAAGCATTATGCTAAGTAAAATAAGCCAGACAATGAAAGACAAATGTATAATCTCACTTATAAGAGGAATATAATGAACAAAATAGACTAATAAAAATAGAACCGCAGGCATGGAAACATGGAACAGACTGACAGTGACCAGAGGGGAGGGGGGAGGGGGGAGGGAGATATTGGTGGAAAGAAGGGGAAGGGACTAGACAAAGAACATGTATGAATGACCCGCGAACATGGACAACAGTGTGGGGATTGATTGTGGGAGCGGGGGGCAGGACTGGGTAGAGGAGGGCAGAGGGGGAAATTGGGACAACTGTAATAGGATAACAATAAAAATATTAAAAACACAATGGAAATAAAATAGGATTCATTAGACTGAAATAAAGAGAAAATATAAAGGTACTTCCTCTCAGAAAAAAGTACTCTTACAGGCAAAAGTGTTCTTTATTTAGGTTTAGTATCAGTCTTTTAGTTGATATAATTAAAATTGGAATCAGTGTTTATATGTTGTTATTTCTATTTCTACTGGTAAGTTTAGAAGGTATAGAATTAACAAAGGTGCACTCCATAATAATTATAATATTATGCAATACATACTCTACAGTTTTACAGATTTGATAGTAGCTCTTTCTTATTGAATACCAAATCTTTCAAACAAAAGCAAGTGTGCTTTTTCTGGGATAATTAAAAAATATAATAGTGTATTGTTAATAGTAATTGAATTATTTCCTCATTGTCCATTACTTGTTCAGTTCCCCTGCCACTATGACAGGGGAAACCAGAACTGAATGATTATAACAGAATAAGCTATTCATTTTGAAAGAGCTTTGTGTGATCCACTATGAAATACAATTAATCACAAATTCATGATTGTGTGCTTTGATGAAGTGAATTTGTTGAGCCTTGACACTTTTTGTCTTTATAAATAGAAAACCAGAAGGACAGACTCCTGGGGAATCAAGGCTGGGCCCCAGGAAGTTAATCGGATTTTGTAGGAAGTTTGCCGTGAGACACGGAGTTCCTGCCTCTGGGTCACGCCGGCCTCTGGGAACCTGCTAGCCTTCGTTCTTCAGCAGTCTAAGCGGGGCTCCACTTGGGACAATGAGAGGTTTACTTTAATCATTCTGGCATAAAAAATTAAATCATGCTTTTCTGAAGCTTAGCTCTTTCCCTGTGGCTGCCTTCCTCTTGTTTTTCCTCTTTTTAGTGCCACATAAAAGGGCTCACACCGGGAACATCCTGCTGAAGAAGCCAGCCACAAGCCAGCGTTGATGCAGGGCAACTGGGAGACCCAGAATAACAATGAGATTAAACACATCAGTGTCTTTTTTATTTCGCTTAAAAGCATGTTTATTTTTATGCACCAAAAATATTTGAGGAGCTTCTAACTTGTTTCAGTAGTTATTTTATATTTTATATGTAAATTTTTTATTATTGCTCATGTATAGTTGTCCCTATTTCCCCCTCACCACTCTCCTCTGCTCCACCTACCCCCACTTCCCACCCTTGATCCTATCCCCCCCATTGGCTTTGTCTTTATACATGTTCCTTGATGACCCCTCCCCTTCTTTCCCCATTATCTGCCCCCTCTGGTTACTGTCACTTTGTTCTTTATTTCAATGTCTTTGGTTATATTTTGCTTGCTTGTTTGTTTTGTTGATTAAGTTCCAGTTAAAGGTGACATCATATGGTGTTTGTCTTTCAACACCTGGCTTATTTCACTTAGCATAATGTTCTCTGGTTCCATCCATGCTGTCGCGAAGGGTAGGAGCTCCTTCTTTCTGTTCCATAGTGTTGCATTGTGTATATGTACCATAGTTTTTTTATCTACTCAATGAAGAATCAGAAACAGAATTCAGGAAAAAAATCCCATTTGCTATAGCAACAAGAAAAATAAAGTACCTAGGAATAAAAGTAACCAAGGAGGTAAGAAACCTGCACTCAGAAAACTATACAACGCTGAGGAAAGAAATTAAGGAAGACACAAATAAATGGAAGAATAACTTGTGTTCATGGATTGGAAGAATTAACATCATCAAAATGTCCATATTTCCCAAAGCAATTTATAGATCGAACATAATCCCTATCAAAATATCAATGACATATTTCACAGAAATAGAACAAACATTTCAAAAATTTATATGGAACCATAAATGACCAGAACAGCCTCATCAATTTTGAGAAAGAAGAACAATACAGGAGGGATCACAATACTTGATATCAAACCATATTACAAGGCCACTGTAATCAAAACGGCCTGGTAATGGCATAAGAACAGACACATAGACCAATGGAACAGAACAGAGAGCCTGGAAATAAACCCATGTCTCTATGACAAATTCATATTTGACAAAGGGGGCAGCAGCATAAAATGGAGTAAAAATAGTCTCTTCAACAAACAGTGCTAGGAGAGCTGGACAGCTACATGCTAAAAAATGAAACTCGAGCACCAACTTACACCATACACAAAAATAAATTCATGGTGGATAAAAGTCTTAATTATAAGTTGTGACACCATTGAAGTCCTAGTGGAGAAGATAGGCAGGAAAATCCCAGATATTCCATGCAGCAAAGTTTTCACCAATATGTCCCTTAGAGCAAAAGACATAAAGAAAATATATTTTACATTTTACATATAAAATTCTAAAGTTGAAGATGTGTTTTCAAACTACGCAAATATGCACAGATTCTTATATCACAATGAGGACATTTTCTCCTATAGCAAAGGGAAAACAAGGTCAAGAGCATATGTGATTATTGCACAAATGGTGGCCTAAAGTAAGCATATCGGTGTGTATAAACATGGCCGTCATAGTTCAGGGCAAGACAGGTCCTATCTGGTTCAAAATAGAGTCTGGCACAAATAACGCCCCTTTTTATTACAAAATCATACATGTAATTCTGTAACATAGCAATACCACACTCAAGCACACCATATGACATTTTAGGTGAACTGTTCAAATTAAAACTGTAAATTATTACACCCATATTATTACCCTACCAATGACACTGAGGCAGGCCTTACTTCTGCCGGACCCTGTAGGTAAGACTTCTTGAGAAGAACTTTGGAGGATGGATAGAGTCTCATCAACTAGGGGAGTAAAAAGCACAAGCCAAGTTACTGAGGCAGAGTTTTTTTTTTTTTTAAAGCACATGTTTTTAAGATTTTATGTTATTTATTTTTAGACAGAAGGGAAGGGAGGGAAAGAAACATCAATGTATGGTTGCCTCTCACAAGGCCCCCACTGGGGACCTGGCCCGCAACCCAGGCATGTGCCCTGACTGGAATCGAACCAGTGACCCTTTGGTTCGCAGCCCACGCTCAATCCACTGAGCTACACCAGCCAGGGCAAGGCAAAGATTTTAAAGGTATGTTTGGGGTGGAGTCAATCTCAAGTCAATCTGACTTGAAAGTGGAGTGTCTACATTGTGGGAACTTACGGGTTTAAATGTATAAAAGTACAGTTGACCCTTGAACAACATGAGGGATGGAGCACAGATGTACAGGCAGCCAAATGTCTGCATATAAGTTTTGACTCCTCCAAAACTTAACTAAAGTTGCTGGGGAGAGCAATGGAGGCTTTTGAGCATGAGTGTTTGAGAGAAGCTGGCAGGCAGTGATTGCCAATCCTGGCTGCACTTCCAAATCTTCTGTGGGATGATTGTCCAGTTTTGATTTAACTGTACTATGGTTAGACCCTGGTGTTTGCTAGATTTTAAAGTTCCACAGGTGACTATACTATGCAGCCACTATTTTTTTTAAGATTTTATTTATTTATTTTTAGAGAGAGGGTAAGGGAGGGAGACAGAGAGGGAGAGAAACAGCAATGTAAGGTTGCCTCTCACGTGGCCCTCATGGGGACCTGGCCTGCAACCCAGGCCTGTGCCCTGACTGGGAATCGAACTGGGACCCTCTGGTTCCCAGCCCATGCTCAATCCACTGAGCTACACCAGCCAGGGCTGCAGCCACTATTTTTTTTTTATTACTTTATTGTTGTTCAGTTACAGTTGTCTGCATTTTCTCCCCTCCCCTCCCCTCACCGCATCCAAACCCACCTCCCTCCCTTGCTTCCACCCCAGCTAGTATCAATAATTACAAGTGCATATAAGTGTTAAAGATTTCTTAACCTGGCTATGCATAGTTTGCACCAAATTTGTCTTCATTACCTTGACTCTTTCTTATTCCATGCTACTCATCTGGAAAAATCTAAAACCTGATTAATGCTCTCAGAGGTTTTAAAAATACAATTGCCACAGGTGGTGACAAAGGGAGACTAGACTTGGGTGGTGAGCACAGAATGCGATATACAGATGGTGTATCATAAAATTTTATGCCTGAAAGTTATATAATGTTATTAACCGCTATTACCCTAATACATTTTATTTAAAAGAACACAGTTGCAAAACCGCAACCCTAGAGATTTTGATTTATTCAGTTTGGGTTGTGATCAAGTTGTCTGTCTGGTTATATGGCTCCATTGGTAACGAAATGCCACCATTGTTGAGAATCATTGTTCATGGAGGAGTAAAGTGTAGAGCTTGGATGATACTGTGGCTGATTTGAATTTTTAAAGAAAGTTTAAAGAAAGCAGCATAAGGCTTATTCACAGCACTTTTCAGTTCTGACAGTTTCCTTATCTGGTATTTAGTGAGTCTAATAGTCTGTTTTCTGAGGTTTTAAAGTAGAAATAGTAATATTAACTACCTCACAGTATTTTTTGAAAGCAAAGTGGAATTGATTAAAAATGGAAATAATTAAGAATAGTTCCAGTAGGCAGTAAATTTTGCGGATCCTCTGAAGAAGTATACTTGCCAAGAAGGACTCCTTTTGGCTAGTTGGGTTCAAATTCATTCACATTTCAAGGAAAAGTTACACTCTGAACTTTTAGGCTGCTGAACTATGCTTTTGCCTTCTGAGTTGACCCTTATAAAGAAGTTTCTGGAATCGTCTTTCAACTAATTGGCTGAGATTGGCCCTGATCAATCAGAACTGCACAGCTATCACCTCATTTACATCTTTACTGACCAACCAGAACAGCCCCACAACAACCAATCAGCACATGCAATTCCAAATAATGAGAACAGCGTTATTTGAACCAATCAGACTGCAAATTTGGAGTCCTCATTTGCATAAAATTGGACCATACAGGACCAGGGTGTGAACTTTCTATATAAACACTTTGTTTCAGGGGAGAGCACTTTGGATTTTGACCAGAGGCTGCATTTTCCTGCTTCACAAGCTGCGCACCTAAATAGAGTTTCTCCTTTGTGTGCGCCTCAGATTGGGCACTCCTGCTGGCATTGGATCAGTGGCAGAGAACTTTGTTGACAGTTTCCAATTAGCATTCATTATGTTTTAATTACAGATAATAATTTTTACTTTGAAGAGTTATTATGATGATTTCATTAATCAAGTTTGTGCCCAATAGTGACTGGTATATATTATTTGTTCAATAGGTGTTGGTTTTCTTGAGGGGATATTATTGTTCTTTTGTGTGTCATTGGTGACATAACTCATGGTCTTTTGTCTTGAGTACTTTTTTTAAATGAATTTATTTTTATTATTATTTTTTAATATTTTATTTATTTTATTTTTAGAGAGGGGAAGGGAGGGAGAAAGAGAGGGAGAGAAACATCAATGTGTGGTTGCCTCTCACACGCCCCCACTGGGGACCTGGCCCACAACCCAGGCATGTGCCCTGACTGGGAACTGAACCTGCGACCCTTTGGTTTGCAGCCCACGCTCAATCCACTGAGCTATGCCAGCCAGGTGTCTTGAGTACTTTTATTCTGAGGACACATCTCTCTTTATGTGTAAGAAACATATTGACCCAGCTGAGACCACTGAGCGATGCCATGGCCATTATTAATAGTGTAACTAATTGCATCTTATTTATTAGTGCTATATACAGTTGCCTCTTTCCTGAATTAATGAATAATGCCTTTTCTAGACTAAGAGTAATAATAGAACTAAAACAATGATTCTAAATAAAATGTTTACCTCTCCAGGTCACATTCAATAAGTATTTTAAAAAGCTAAAGAATAAAACATTTTAAAATTAAGACTAAAATGAGAAGTTCCTATTTTTCTGTGAGTGATTATTCTTTCAATACCATTAGAACAATCTTTCAAAACTTGGAGGGGAAAGAAAAATCTTGACAAAATGACCGTTTAATGGCACAGAGAGGCACAGGCCAACTACAGTTCCCTGCGGGAATATACTTAGTTGCATTACTAGTTTACTATTGATTAAAGTTTTCAGGCTCAGTAAAGTTATATGTTAACATAAATTTTTTGTTTCATAGAAATAGAAATCATTTCTGTATGATGGAAAATATTATATTCTATTTCCTCTTGGATATTAATGGATTTTTTCTCAAGTCATAAAGACGGGGTTTTATTGAAGTTTATAAAACAGGGTCTATATAAATTATAGGACGTTCACTCAATGTCATTAAAATGCAATCTTACTAAATCTAAATTTCATATAAACTTAGCAGCATTCCTATTTTATTGCTCTTGAGGAAAAGTGGTTAAATATCTAAAAGTTCATATGGAAAAGTCAAGTGTCCAAGAATAGTTTTTTTTAATTGTTGTTCAGTTACAGTGGTCCCACCTTTTCCCCATTGCTCTCCCTCCCTGCCCCCCCACTCCCACAGTCAATCCCCCCCTTGTCCGTGCCCATGAGCCCTCCATTCCTGTTCCTTGACTTGCCCCCTCCCCTTCTTGCCTCAGTTACCCGCTTCCATTAATGAATCTTTGTATAACCAAAAAATGTTATCCTAAAATTACTTATAAATTTCTAACTTTTCAACTACTCTTTGAAATGTTTTTAACCTTATACTGTTTGTCTAATTAATCAATG
>PVJI01013331.1:18812-48232 GCA_004026765.1 Micronycteris hirsuta
TTTTTGTTAAAGGCTCTACATCCTTCTCTTCCCCCAAGTGAATAAATCTGGAGTCTGTCCCTACCTTTTTTTTTTTTTTTTTTTTTTGGTTTTCCATAATCCCTAAGGATAGATCTAGAACTGGAAACACAGTTTTGCTAAGAGGCCAAAATGTTTAGCATCATGAGAGATTTTGTAATGATACCTCAGAGGTTACTTTTCATTGTGTTGTTAAAATAATGTATTTCTTTCTTTTTTTCTTTGTTTTTCTCAATTAATGTAACAGACATTGTCTTTGAATTGTAACGGAAGGAAAGAGGAAATACTTGCATACCACCCATTGTGCTAAGCTTGTTTTCAAACATTATATCATTTAATAACATAACCTTTTGAGATCAGCACTTTTTATGCACATTTTGGGGATGGGGACACAGAGGATTGGAACAGGTCACACAATACATTAGATAAAGAAACAGTTTGGCTGTCTCAAAAGATATGATTTTTGTCCCCAATTTGATTATAACTAGGTCATGGGTTAGAGGTGGCAAAACTATTATATTTGTAGTATATGGTTACATTATTTCTCACTTCTACCGTTAAATTGCCTCACGTGTAATTCGTGTCTTTCCATGAATAAATGAAAGGTTTTCGAAGCATGTTATCTTGTCATAACCATTTACCTTGCCATTTGAAACTGTAAGCAATTTCTTGTACTTACCATTTCCTAGGAACATCCAATATACACAAATATTTAAAAATTTTAACTTTTTGAAACTAATTGAAATGTGCATGGCACATCAAATGGTCACATATGTCAAAAGTTGATGTCGTGCTCACATAGATGTATGCAAACATTTCTGAAAGCATCAGACTACTTTCCCTCCTCAATGACATCCTTGGAATGCATAAAGTATTGTGCTTAAACAAGTGAGAATTGATATTTTTTACTGCAAATTTGTAAGATGTAGAGACTCAAACTTCCAGAAGTCATATTTTGAAATATATTTGTGATACATTCTCAATACAGAGCTAATTTTCCTACAGCAGATTTCAGTTACAGCCACTAACACATAAAATACTACTACTAATAAATTTGTTTCAAATCATTTCTTAAATAATGGTATGTTAGTGAGAAGTAGAAATACCACCAAGATCAAGATATTTAATAGTATATAGAAATAACATGTAGTCATAGCATATTGAATATGTGAGTGTATTTAATATTTACAAATGAAAGTAAATTCCTATAAAAATTCTTTTCATAGATTTGCTCATACCATCCCAAGACCAGCTAAACACAATTCACTCCTGAGGAGAAAATGCATACAATTGAGCCCTGGAGGGAAATAATGGAGAAGTAGAAATAATACTAAAATCAATCCTTCAGGAAATTGAATGCCACAACCTATTTGAATAAAGGAATTGTATCCTTCAGTTTCCACACAAGCGACATGGGCGTTGCCGGACATGCTTGTTGGCAGGTGAGGATGGAGAAAATGTATTGGAATGGGTGTGTAAAGATATTATAACTATTATAAGTTACAGATATAATGTAAAATACCCAGATAATACTATACTTTGAAAATTTATATATTAGAAACATGGAGGTCAAAATTTTATTTGATACTTTTTAAGTCCAAGAAAATGACCTTGTTTACGGATAAATGTTGACAAAATGCACTTAGTACATTTGCTCACCTTTTAATCATTTTGCTTAAACCACTTAATTATGTGAAAATTGACTAAGTTTCCAGTTATATAATGGAAAAGAAACTTAGAAGAAATTAATGCCCATTGTACCTTCCAAACAATTTGGCTTCAATACTCTTCTATAAATGTTTAATTTTATATCTCTTTATAGATTTCTAATTAAATTTTTATTGATATTAACCTTATAGCTACTACCTGAATTTTCTACCATATCTGAATCAATAAACTTCATTATGATAAACAAAAGGGAAAAGAAAAATCAATTTAAAATATCTAAAATTTATAAATAACCCACATAACTCAACACCAAAAAATAAACGATCTAATTAAAAAATGGGCAAAGGACATAAATAGACACTTCTCCAAAGAGGACATACAGATGGCCAAATAGACATATGAAAAGATGCTCAGCATCACCAATCATCAGAGAAATGCTAATGGAAACCACAATGAGATACCATCTCACACCTGTCAGAATGGTCATCATCAATAAATCAACAAACAAGTGCTGGCGAGGATGTGGAGAAAGCAGAAACCATTAGCGCTGTTGGTGGGAATGCAAATTGGTGAAGTCACTGTGGAAAACAGTATAGAGTTACCCCCCAAAATTAAAAGTGGAACTTCCTTTTGACGGAAGGATTCTACTTTTGATAATTTATCCAAAGGTACCCAAAACACTAATTCAAAAGAACATAAGCACCCCTTGTTCACTGAAGCATATTTTACAATAGCCAAGATAGGGAAGCAACCCAAGCGCCCATCACTAGACGAGTGGATAAAACAGCTGTGGAACATTTACACAATGGAATACTACTCAGCCGTAAAAAAGAAAATGTCACCCTTTGCAGCAGTATGGATGGACCTGGAGAGCATTATGCTAAGTGAGATAAGCCAGTCAGAGAAAGATAAATACCATATGACCTCACTCATATGTGGAATCTAGTGAACAAACTGAACTAATAAGCACAATAGAGACAGACTCACAGATGGAGAGAAGATGACAGCTCGTGGGGGGCGGTTAGAGGGTGGAGGAACTGAGCAAAAAGGGAAAAGGACTTGTGGACACAGACAACAGTGTCACGATTGCTTGGGGGAGGAGTTTATAAGGGTGGTATCCAGTAATGGGGGAAAAAAAACAACAGGAGTTAATGAGAAAAATAAATAAAATAGATTTTTTACTTGTTTTTAATTGTGGGGATGACATTGGTTAACAAGATTATATAATTCAGATGTACCTTTTTATGATACATGATTTGTGTATCTTTACTTTTCCACGTGGCGTGTTTGACTCTGTGTACATCGCACCTGAGCCGTTCTGAAGTCTCCTTGTAGCAGCTCACTGGCACACTGCTTTCATTCTCTGTGCAGTCATGGCGATAGGAATAACCAATATTTTAGAGCTCTGCTCCCTGCCTCCTGGCCCCACAGTTAGACTGTGCAGTTCTCTGTGTGCCAGTCAACACAGCCACAGACATTCAGCCAGTGAGCAAACATCATGATTTCCTGTTCCCGCTGTGCGTTTTAATATACACTCAAATAGACTTTCTTCTCCCTCAATGTATTTAATCCCCGAAACAGACCTTCATTGTATACTTCACGGAAATTACTTGAGGGAGCCAGGAAGTTGGATCCTAAAATTAATAAAGCCTTCATAAAATGTGAAAGCAGTTCATTAATTTCACAGAAAGGGATTTTACTTTAGAGATGCCTGTGCTTGAATAGTGTGTACATGCTTCAAACCACCATTCCCAATCTTAAATGTTTATTCCCTGATAGAATGGATTTCTAGACCTTATTAATATTCTTTTGCAATTTCCCAGACCATACAGACATCTATTTATTATGTCTATGATGTTATACATGAAAAGAGTGAATGAATAATGTTTTTCTAAATGACTTTGAAATTGCTACTTTTCACACTATAGGTTAAAGCGCCCTTTATATAGTTAAATTTAGCATAAAACATTATTAACTACCATTGATTAGATTATCACAATTAATCAGCTTATCATTCAGTCATTATTTTGTTCGATACAACTGTGAATGTCAATGTGAATACTAAACTTTGAAGCAGAACTCTCAGGGGATCCTGTTTCTGGCTTTTATGAAAAAAAAAGCTAAGGGAAGCTATGTTTTCTGCTATACCTTATGCACTTTGTAGCACACATTGTAGCATAGTCTAGAAACAGAGACAGCATCGATCCAGAATGCCTCCCTCTGTGACTGATGGGTCATATAACTTTGGAAAAATTAACTTTTGTATGCCTTATTTCTCTCATCTTTGAAATGATGACAATAATACTGTTTCGAGAATTGAGTTATGCACAAAGTGATTAAAAGAATATTTTGCATATAGCAAGGAAGAAAAAATGATTTGTCACTCTATTTAGTGCCGTTCATGTTTTTAGCATTGTAACTATTGTTGTGTTGTTAGTACTAAATCTTGGGTAGGCAGGTGTATTCAGTATGGTCCTCATTCCCCATCAGTACTTATTTTTTATCATTTCTAGCTTTTATGTTTAAAAAAACATTTTTAATATTTTATTTATTTCTTTTTAGACAAAGGGGAAGGGAAGGAGAAAGAGAGAGAAAAATCAATGTGTGGTTGCCTTTCGTGTGCCCCCAACTGGAGATATATACCCTGGCCGGGAATTGAACTGGTGACCCCCTTGATACGCAGGCTGGTGCTCAATCTCCTGAACTACACCAGCCAGGGCTTAGCTTTTGTGCGTTTAAATTATTGAATATATTTGACATATAACATTGAAGAGATTTAAGGTCCAAAAAGTGTTAGTTTGATACATTTATATATTAAAATATGATTGCCTTTGTAGCAGTGTTATCACCATATATAATTATAGTACAATATCATTTTCTATATTCATTGTACTGTACATTACATCTCTATGGCATATTTATCACTTACTGCAAGTTTGTACTATTTAACCTCATCAATTTTCTCTCCCTACCACTTGTCCCTGGTAACCACAATTTTACTCTGTTTTTTATAAGTTTGACTTTTTAGATGTCATGTATGAGTGCTATCATACAGTACTTGTCTTTCTTTGTTTGCCTAATCTCACTTAGCATAATGCGCTCAAGGTCCATCCATGCTGTTCCCAATACCAAGAAATCGTCCTTTCTCATAGCTGAATATTATTCTATTGTGTATATGGGAGGGCCAAAAACACGAGAACTATCTTCTGGAGGGCGGGCCCCTTATAGGACAGGCTTCCCCTGCTAGATGAGTGTTCTAGGAACCCATCTGCATCAGTGTGCCACCTGGTGTTGTTGTGAGAGGCTGCATTCAGCATCAGTGAATATTTGGGGAAGACTCAATGCATTTGCCCATTTCATAATGGATGATTTCTGAGCGCTCCTGACCACACTGCACTGAGTGTTCAGCAGTCTTGGACCCAAAACACCGTGACCCACTGTCCCCATTCACCTGATCTCACCCCCAGTGATTTTTTGTTTCCCCAGATGAAAATAGTCCTCAAAGGAAAACGTTTTGCCGATGTGGAAGAGGGGAAACAAGAAAACAGGAGAAGCACTAAAAGGCATCAAAACTGACAAGTTCAAACATTATTTTGAGCAGTAGAAAAATGTCTCAATAGGTGTATTGCATCAAATGGAGAGTACTTTGAAGGTGATTGATGTTTAAACATGAAACAATACATATACAATATTTTATAAATAAATTCTGTTTTTTGGATGGTCCACCCTCATATGTACTACATTCTTTTTAATCCATTCATTCATTGATGGACATTTAGGTTGTTTCCGTTTCTTGGCTATTGTGAGTAATGCTGCAATAAACATGGGGGTGCAGATATCTTTTTGAAATATTGTTTTCATTTGCTTTGGGTAGACATGCACTAGTGGAATTGCTGAATCATATGGAAGATATATTTTTAATTTTTGAGGAACCTCCATATTGTTTCCCATAGTGGTTGGAGCAATTTACATTCCCACTAACAGGGTGTGTATTTTCTTTCCACTAAGAATCCTGAAACACCAATTAAAAAGGGTAGACGTACCTTATATTCATTGCAGTGTTATTTACAATCGGCAAGATTTGGAAGCAGCCCAAGTGTCTTCAGTAGATGAGTGGATTAAAAATCTGCAGTACATTTACACAATGGAATCCTACTCAGCCATAATAAGAAGGACATATTACCCTTTGCAAAGCATGGATGGACGTGGAGAACATTATGCTCAGTGAAATAAGCCAGTCAGAGAAAGACAAATACCATATGATTTCACTCATATGTAGAATCCGATGAGCAAACTGCGCTAACAAGGAAAGCGGGGACAGACTCATAGATGGAGAGCAGGAAGACAGCTGAAAGAGGGTTTGTGGGTGGAGGGATTGAGCAGAAAGGAAAAAGGACTCACGGACGTGGACAACTGTGATGATTGCTGGGAAGTGGGTGGGTGGGTCGGTGGGAAAATGGTAGGGGGGATAAATGGTGATGGAAGGCGACTTGACTCAGGGCGGTGAGCACACGGTACAGTGTACAGAGGCTGTGCTGTGGAACTGTGCCCCCGAAATCTGTGTAATATTGTTCACCAGTGTCACCCCAATACATTCACTTAAAATAAATAAAAAACAGAAGTATGTTGTGTTTCTATACACGGACAATGAACTATCAGAAAGCAAAATTAAGAAAACAACCTCTTTTAGAATTTCATAAACATGAATAAAATACCTAGGAATAAATTTAACCAAGTACAAAAACACTTGTACTCTAAAAAGCATACATTGTTGCTGAAATAAATTGAACAAACACCAAAAAATGGAAAGATATCCCATGCTCATAGATGATAAGAAATTAGTATTGTTAAAATGTCCATACTGCTCAAAGAAATCTATGGATTCAATGCAATCTCTATCAAAATACCAATGACATGCTTCACATATCTACAAGAAATAATTCTAAAATGCACATGGGGCCCTGGCTGGTGTAGCTCAGTGGATTGAGCGCGGGCTGGGAACCAAAGGGTCCCAGTTCGATTCCCAGTCAGGGCACATTCCTGGGTTGCAGGCCAGGTCCCCAGTGAGGGCCATGTGAGAGGCAACCATACATTGCTGTTTCTCTCCCTCTCTTTCTCCCTCCCTTCCCCTCTCTCTAAAAATAAATAAAAATAAAATCTTTAAAAAAATAAAAAATAAATAAAATGTATATGGGACCATATATATACATATATACACACATACATATACATATATATACATATAGATAGCAAGAAAGGAAAAGAGAGGTAAGAGCAAAGGTGAAGGTATCAAGCTCCCTTATTTCAAACTATACCACAACAAGCCTTAAGTAATTAAAACAGGATGCTACTGGCTCAGAAACAGACACACAGATCAGTGGAACAGATAAGTACACCATTATATGGTCAATTAATCAATCGGAAAGAGTGGACAATAATGTACAGTAAGAATGAAACTTTCTCTTCAATAAATGATTTTGGAAAAACTAGACAGCTACATACAGAAAAATTGGACCATTTTCTTACACTATATACAATAATAAACTCAAAATGGGATAAAGACTTAAATATGAGACCTAAAACCATAAAATTTCTAGAAGAGAACTTAGTAAACTCTTTGAGAGTTATATCAGCAATCATTTTTGGATATATTTCTTTGTGCAAACCCAGCAAAAGCAAAGATAAACAAATGAGATTACATAGAACTTAAGAGCTTTTTATACAGTGAAGGAAATCATTGACAAGATGAAAAGACAACCTATGGCTTGAGAGAAGATATTCTCCAATGACACAGACAATAAGGGCTAATATCTAAAATAAATAAAGAACTCATACAACTGAACATAAAACAAACAAATAATCCAATTGAATGATGTGCAGAGATCCTGAATAGACATTTCTCCAAAAAGAACATAGAGATGGCCAACAAACACACGGAGATGCTCAAAATCACTTATCAACAGGGAAATGCAAATGAAAACCACAATGAGATATCACCCCACACTTTTCAGAATGCCTGTTATAAAAAATAAAACAAATAAGCAATGTGGTGGAGGAAAGCAAAGGGGGGAAATTGGGACAACTGTAATAGAATAACAATAAAAATGATTTTACTATTTTTGTATTTTTTAAAATATATTTTATTGATTATGCTATTACAGTTGTCCCATTTCCCCCTTCCCCCCCCGACCCTGCACACCCCTCCCACCCACATTCTCCCATTAGTTCATGTCCATGGGTTGTACATATAAGTTCTTTGCCTTCTCTAGTTCCTATACTATTCTTAACCTCCCCTGTCTGTTTTCTACCTACCATTTATGCTTCTTATTCCCTGTACCATTTCACCCTCTCTCTCCCTCCCCTCCCCCACTGGTAACCCTCCATGTGATCCCCATTTCTGTGATTCTGTTCCTGTTCTAGTTGTTTGCTCAGTTTGTTTGGGTTTTGGGGTTCAGTTTTTAATAGTTGTGAGTTTGTTGTTATTTTACTGCTCATAATTTTGATCATCTTCTTTTTCTTAGATAAGTCCCTTTAACATTTCATAGAATAAGAGCTTGGTGATGATGAACTCCTTTAACTTGACCTTATCTAAGAAGCACTTTATCTGCCCTTCCATTCTAAATGATAGCTTTGCTGGATAGAGTATTCTTGGATGTAGGTCCTTGCCTTTCATGACTCTGAATACTTCTTTCCAGCCCCTTCTTGCCTGCAAGGTTGCTTTGGAGAAATCAGCTGATGGTCTTATGGGAACTCCTTTGTAGGTAACACTCTCCTTTTACTGCTTTTAAGATTCTCTTTCTCTTTAATCTTGGGTAACTTAATCATCATGTGCCTTGGTGTGTGCTTTCTTGGGTTCAACATTTTTGGGACTCTCTGAGCTTCCTGGAGTTTCTAGAAGTCTATTTCCTTTGCCAGGACTTTGGAAGTTCTCCCTCATTATGCTTCCAAATAAGTTTTCAATTTCTTGCTCTTCATCTTCTCCTTATGGCACCCCTATGATTTGGATGTTGGAATGTTTAAGGTTGTCCTGGAGGTTCCTAAGCCTCTCCTCATTTTTTTGAATTCTTGTTTCTTCATTCTGTTCTGGTTGAATGTTTATTTCTTCCTTCTGCTCCAAACTGTTGATTTGAGCCCCTGTTTCCTTCCCTTCCCTGTTGGTTCCCTGTATATTTTTCTGTATTTCACTTTGCATAGCCTTCATTTTTTCCTCTATTTTATTACCATACTCAACCAATTCTGTGAGCACCCTAATTACCAGTGTTTTGAACTGTGCATCTGATAGGTTGGCTATCTCTTTGTCAGTCAGTTGTATTTTTTCTGGAGCTTTGATCTGTTCTTTGGGTCAATTTTTATTGTCTCAACACACATGTTAGGTAATAAGGGGTAGAGTCTTAGGTATTGCCATGGCGGGGCAACCCAGCTTACTGTGTTGTGATGCTGTCAGTGGGGGAGGTGTCCAAAAGGGAACAATGCCACTTGTTCAGCTCTCTGCTGGCTTTCAGTCACTTTCTTTGCTACTCACAAGCAAATTAGGTCCTTCTAGTGCTGATTCCCAGGTGGATGGTACTGTGTATGTTCTAGGACCCTGTGGGTGTCTCTAATGAGCTCTCCTGTGAGGCTGGGAGTTTCTCCCACTGCAGTAACCCCCACAGGTTTTTTTCAGTCAGAGGTTTGAGGCTTTGTTTCCCTATACTGGAACCCTGGGTTGTGCAGTCTGTGTGGCTCCCCAGTTGTTCCTCTGGGTTTATCTCCACACGAATGTGGGACCACACGCTCCATCACCCACTGCCTTGCCAGGAGTCCTCTAACCCTGGCTGCCTGTCTCCGCCCCTCCTACAGGTATGGGTGAGTGTTTCTTTAATTCCTTGGTTTTGGGACTTCCATACAGTTTGATTTTCTGTTACTTCTGGTTGTTTTGTTGTTTTTAAATTTGTTGTTGTCCTTTTCGTTGTGTGAGGAGGCACAGGGTGTCTACCTACGCCTCCATCTTGGCCTGAAGTTTCTTTTATTTTACTTAAAAAATTTTATTTGTTTCTTTTCAGAGAGGGGAAAAGAGGGAAAAAGAGAGGGAGAGAAACATACATTTGTGGTTGCCTCTGGCACTCCCCCTACTGGGGACCTGACCTGCAACCCAGGCATGTGCCCTGACTGGGGATCAAACTGGTGAGACTTTGGTTCTCAGGCCGGCATTCAATCCACTGAACCACACCAGCCAGGGAAGATTTAAAAAAAAAATGCAGAGGTTGGAAGAAATAATTGATAAAAAGTGTTGGTAAGGAAGTGGACAAAGGGAACCCTTGTGGAAAGTTACTTAGGTTATAAATTAGTGCAGCATCTATTGAAAACAGGGTAGAGATTCCTCAAAAAAAATTTAAAAAAGGGACTAGCATAAAACTCGGCAGTTCTACTTCTGCGTGTTTATTGAAGAAAATGAAAAGTTCCATTCAAAAAGATATATACTCATCTATGTTCATTGCAGCATTAGGTAAGATAGAGAAGCAACCTAGTTGTAAATGAATAGATGAATAGTTTAAAATGTCGTGCTACATTATAGACAATAGAACATTAGTCATAAATGATTGTAATTTTGTCACTTGCAACAACATGGATGAGCACAGAGAGCATTATTTTAAGTGAAATATGTCAGACAGCAAAAGATAAATACCATATGATTTCACTTATATTTGGAATCTAAAAAACAGAATCAACCAACAACCAAAATGAAACAGAAATGAAGTGAGATAGACAGAGACACACTGATGGTTGCCAGAGGGAAGGGAGCTGGTTGGTTGGGGAAACAGGAAAGGAGATTAAGAAGCACATACTTCCAGTTATCAGATAAGTCATAGGCTGGTAATGTGCAGCAAAGGGGACAGAGTCAATAATACCGTAAAACCATGTACAGTGACAAACGGTTGCTAGACTTACTGGTGTGATGACTTCTTAAGGCTTAAAAAGGGTGAATGGCTCGCTATGCTGCGCACATGAAACTAATATCCTACTGTACACTGTATGTCTACTATAATTTTTTAAAACTGATTTTCAAATACTGTCAAATTTTGAAGTACCGGGGTTGGGAATTCAACATGTGAATCTTGCGGTGCACCATTCAGCCCATGGTATCCACTTTCTGATAAGATGCAGGGTTGTACTGGGAGATCTAGACACTGAAGTAGCCAAGAACAAGACACTGGCAAGAAACAGGACACTCAGTAAAATGAAAGAACTACCAGTATCATCACATAAAGATGACATTATTGTCTACACAGAAAGTCCCAAGAAATCTACAAAGAAGCAAACCCTCCTGGAATTAATTGACAAAATCAGTGAGGTTGCAGAATGCAAGATCAACGTGCAACGCCATCACATTTCTGCATGCTAACAGCGAAAATAGTGGAACCATAATAAAAAAACCTTAATATCGTTCATAATTTGTCTCAAAGATAAAGAAACACTTAGATCTAAATTTCAGGAAAACTGCATAAGATTTATATGCTCAAAATTATAAAATACTGACAAAAGAAATCATAAAACGATTTAAATATTGGAAAACTATATCATCTTCATGGGTTGAAAGACTCAATATAATGAGTATGTCAATTCTCATGAAATTGATCTATAGGTTTAATACCATTCCTATCAAAATCTCAGCAACATTTGTTTTTGTAGATGTAGACAAGCCTGCCCAGAAATCTCTACAGAAAGAACCTAAAGTAACGAAAACCAAGTGATTGACAGTGGAGGGGAGTTGGTGGCAGAGCCTATTTCAATGCCAACATCCAGTCCTGTCAGTTTTGCAGAACATTCGCTTTGGGAAAACTGGGAACTAGATATATGGGGTATCTCTGCATGATTTCTTACATCTGCAAATGAATCTATAATCATCTCAAATGAAAGAAGTTTAATTACAAAGCACAAGTAAAGAGGTCACAATAGCCTTTAATTATTCTTTCCTTGTTCCACACACTCCATCTGAGAGCCCGTGTGTTGAACCAGTTGAAGAAGCGCTAGAACTTCACAAACTGTTTGGAGATGCCTTAGCCTATTTATTTACCAACAAAAGGAATTGCCACATTTTGAATGAGGGTGATGAAATCCACTAGTTTGTGGATCTCTTCTGTAACACAGAAAGTCAAAATTTGTTTACTCTCTGTTCTAGAGCAGGACTACTAAATGGACTGCAGGCGTATGGTCACCATTGGAATTGAATGCATCCTTCTGCCTTAACCTAATAACTTCTCTTGTTCCAGTCCTGGGTTCACAAACTACCCTTTCTTTCTAATTGGCTTCCTGCATATGATTTTCTTACAGGTAAAAGTGCTCTTTGCGTATTCATACCAATGGATAGCAGTTGTACTTCTCATTTAACATGAATATATTTCCATTCTGATTTACTTTATAAATGTCACTGAACTTTGTTCATTCCCCTCCTAGAGGCCCATTGAGCTTCAGCGATGACTCCCTTATGGGAGAAATGTGCTGTCAATGGCCTGGCAAACTCAAGGTTCTTTGGGAAATGTTTGAATTATCAACTGCGCTGAAATAGTTTAGAGGGCATTGAAACAGTCACCAGTTGACAGCACTGAGCACTATCTGTTCAGCTTTCCACTGGGATTATAGAAGAATTTATACAAATTGGTCTCAGTTATAAACTCTTGGAAGGATGATGTCATATTTTTCTAGAACTGTTTACCCACCTGTACCACAGTTTTCGGTAATACTAGTCACTCAATACATGTTGTTCAACAAATGAGTGGATGAATGAATGAATATAAAATATTCATCACTTTCCACATTTATTTTTATGTCAAATTACACAAGGCACTTAAGAGCTTAATTTATAAAATTTGAATTCTTGATAATTTATGATAGACACACACCATTCCATTTATTTTTTTAAAGATTTTATTTATTTATTTTCAGAGAGAGGAGAAGGGAGGGAGAAAGAGCAATGTATGGTTGCCTCTCACATGGCCCTCACTGGGGACCTGGCCTGCAACCCAGGCCTGTGCCCTGACTGGGAATCAAACCGGGACCCTCTGGTTCCCAGTCTGTGCTCAATCCACTGAGCTACACCAGCCAGGCCCATTCCATTTATTTAAAAAGTCTCTCAACTAAAAGTTATATCCCCAAAGAAAACTCCTTGTTATCATTTTAGCATATCCACCGGCTATCAGCTTTCTGTCACAGATGTGTCTGGTTAAATGAAAGAATGGTGAGAAATTCGATCATTAGATAACATTACACCACTGCCTGGAAAATCTCATGATGCTGTTTTGTTTCCACTGCCCACAATTCCCTGGAGCCCCATTGTTCTTTGTTACCAGCTTTGTTATTTCAGGGAACAGGCAACGCAAGGCTGGTTCCCCACATGTGTCCTGCAGTAGTAAATCTGTGTCTGAAATGTCATTCATGGATTTGAGTTTTTTTCCCTTGGCCCTTTAAATATGGTGTCCGATCCTTAATGTTTACGGTGACTTTTCACCTTGCAATTGTACTCAGGATGACATCAGAAATTGCTGATTATTTCATTTTTTAAATGGCCTTATATCCTTTACTAACCCCAGACTTACAAGAGATCATACATGTGGCGCCAGAATGTATATTGGTTTTATGTGAACTCTATAAGACTAAAAGTTTAGTTTTGACTCTCACAGAATTTGAGTCTATAAAAAATTAGTCTGAAAAAGCTGTTACACAGCAAACTCCTTGGTCAATCACATAGAAAGTATAGTTACACTTGGGGCCTTGCTCTAATGCTGTCCTTCAAGTTCACAATTGTTGGTTGTGTTATAATACCATTTGATAATATTTTATATAAAATTTCATGCTGTTAAATTTCAATAGCCACATATTTGTACATATTATCTAAGTCAATAATATTTAGCACAGTCCAACTTTTCAAGAAAATGAAAAGTTTAGAGATTCTATTTACTGTATACTTTTGGACCATAAGACGCACCTAGGTTTTAGAGGAGGAAAATAGGGGAAAAATTTTGAAGCAGAACATGTGGTAAAATATTTAATAACATAAAGAACATTCAGAGTATAATTCAGCTACATTTTGGATTATAAAACGCACCCCCATTTTCTTCCCAAATTTGGTGAAAAGTGAGTCTTATAGTCCAAAAAATATGGTATTTATTTTAAGAGAGAGGGGAAGGGAGGGAGAAAGAGAGGGAGAGAAACATCAATGTGTGGTTGTCTCTTGCGCGCCCCTCACCAGGGACCTGGCCTGCAACCCAGGCATGTACCCTGGCTGGGAATCAAACTGGCGACCCTTTGGTTTGCAGGCTGGCACTCAATCCTCTGAGCCACACCAGCCAAGGAGAAAAGTTTAATAAGATAAAAATAACATTCTCCCTGAATTTTTACTTGTGTTTGTTCATCTTTGTAGGACTCAATGTAAAGACAAGTCTCACTGCTGAAATTTTTGCTTTTATGTACATAGCATCTTTCCTGGTAAGACATACCCCAGTCTATATGGAAACATTGTTAGCTTCACATTTGCAGTACAATCAATTTGAAACATTTTCTGTTTAAGCTCTAAACATGACCTTTGGAGCCTGGAGGAAGAGGGCCAGTGGACACTGGAGGTCTGAGGGTTGAGGTAGTGTATGTATGTCCCAGATGCTCAGTCTTTGGTGTGCACTGCTGTCTTCCCTAGTACTTACTGTTTCCGGTTTTCACATCAAGCAGAAGTACATGAGCAAAAGAGGTAGCCAAAAGAACAAAGAACTTTATTGGACTTTATGAAACTCTATCTGTATTTATAAGTGTGAGAATCAATATTCGGTGTCTGGCAAGCACACATGCAATTTGTTTCAATGTGAACAGAAATTGCAGTCGCGTGATGTTTTTCTTATGTCTACCCTAAACTTCTCACAAGTAAACATTTTTCTTCCTAGTCTGCCAGCAGAACAAAGAGATAATTCATCTGTTCTGCTACTTTTAAAATAATTAAAGGTTATACTATATTACCTTTCATCCTTGCTGGGGTCAATTGATTTAGATTCTTACTACCTTTTTTCTTGTAGGGACTATGATAGCACTGGCTTATTTGGCATCCACACAATGCTGTTTTCTCACTCAAGTAAACCCCCAAGGTATAATGGGAATTATCAGAGTTGAATTCAAATGTTTGATGGCCCTTATGTGGTGAACAGAAAACACTTAAGTTCCTTCTATTTCAGAGGAAAACACTAATACCAAAGAGAATTGCTATCACAGCAGATGTGGGTTCATAATAAGGAAGAATTATAGGAAGCATAATTGTTGTACACTACATATGAATATTGAGGCAAAATGGATCACACACATAATAAATGTAAGTACTAAAACTCTCCAAGTCTTAGATGAAAACAAAGGATTACGCATTTGTGACTCTGGAACAGACAATAATTTTTAAGGTACAATACCAAAAATAGAAGTAACGAGAAGAAAACATAAATTGGACTTCATCAACACTAAAAACTTTGTGCTGCAAACAATGCCATCTACAGTGTGAAAATACAAAGTAGAAGAACATATTTGGAAATCACGTGTTATCAGGAACTGGTATCAGAACATATGAAGAATTCTTACAGCTGAACACTCAAATGAGTAATAGTTTCACTTAGAGATGAGCAAAAGATTTGAATAGACATTTCTTCCACAAGATACGCAAATGGTGAATAAGCATGTGAAAACCAGCGCAATGTGATGGTCCCCCGGGGAAATGCAAATCAAAACCATAGCGAGATACCACTCTGCCCTGGATAGGGTTTCTAAAACAAAACAGAGGCAGTAAGAAATGTTAACAGGGATAGTGAAACCTTCATACAATAGAGATTGAACGTAGATTAGTGATTGCCTAGGACTGGGGAGAAAAAGGAATAGGGGAGTAAATGCTAACAAGTTTCTTTTTGGAGTGAGGAAAATGTTCTAAGATTAGCCAGTACTGATGGCTGCGCAGCTCTGGGAGTGTACCACGGAATTATATATTTTTAAAAGAGGGAATTTGGTGGTAGATCAGTTGTGTATCAATAAAGCTGTTAGTAAAATATGTTTTACATGACAGGTCTTAAGCAACCTTCTCCAGTTGATGCTGGAAGTTTGCAAATGGGTGCTGGGTGACCAGGGATAGTATTGAAGGGGTTATTGCATTACTGGGGTGGAGGTGGTGCTATATGTACTTTGATCAATATTTCAGATTTTTAAAGATTTTATTTATTTTTAGAGAGAGGGGAAGGGAGGGAGAAATAGGAGAGAAACATCCATGTATGGTTGCCTCTTCGGGGGCCCTCACCAGGGACATGGCCTGCAACCCAGGCATATGCCCCGACTGGGAATCGAACTGGTGATGCTTTGGTTCGCAGGCCCATGCTCAATCCACTGAGCCACACCAGCCAGGTTTGAATGTTATACATTTTACTGTAGCAGATGTCTCAGTATTACTTACCATAAATAATATATCTAGCTCAATATTGAGGGACAACGTGGCTCTCCAGAGAAAATGTTTTTTTTTAATAGTTAATGGCATACCCAAAACCACAACCAGAATTGTAAAGCTTTGTGATTTTTTTTTTTTTTTTGCTTTTTTGGATACCATAATTCCTTTTTTCCTCTGATATTTTAAATTAATTTAATTTCATTTTTAAATCACTATTTATCTTTTTCAATGACAGTTGACATTTATAGTATTAAACAGTATTATATTAGTTTCAGGTGATTAGACATTATATATCATGATTTCTTAAGTTTATCTTCAGTGACTGTCAGCTCTACTGTACTTTGCGTGCCCACCACCAGGCCATACTTTCTTTATTTAAATTTGATTCATTATTTTTTGTAATTTTTTGTTGTTGTTCAAGTGCAATTGTCTCCATTTTCTGCCCACCACGTCCCCACCCACCCAGCCCATCCCAGCCCATTCGAGGGGAGGTACCCTCGAACGTACCCCCTTTGGCTTTGTCCCTGGGTCCTTTATCCATGTTCTTTGTCAACCCTACCCCTTCTTTCCCCCATTATCCCTCTCCTCCCTCCCCTCTGGTCACTGTCAGTTTGTTCTTTATTTCAGTGTCTCTGGTTCTATTTTGCTTGCTTGTTTGTTCTGTTGATTAGGTTCCACTTATAGGTGAGATCATATGGTATTTGTCTTTCACAGCCTGGCTTCTTTCACTTAGCATAATGCTCTCAGTTCCATCCATGCTGTCACAAAGGGTAGGAGCTCCTCCTTTCTTTCTGCTGCATAGTATTCCACTGTGTAAATGGACCAATTTTACTTTCTACTCACAGTACTGAGACATAGTCTTCTTCCAGATCCAAAGTTCTGACCTTCCTTCTTTGCACCCCAAGCTCATATTCAAATTTATCCACTCCCACTGAGATTTAACTGCCTCACATTTCAATGAAATATTTAGCTCCCTTACCATTTTCTCAGTGGAATTTTTGTCATCTGACTTCACATGAACATGGTCAATCATTTCAGTCACTCTCTTGTTAGCATTGTCCTGATCTTTTATCAATGTCCACGAAATGCATTTCTCGATCCTGGGTGGACTGCCACTCCACTTTCTCTGCTCCACTTCTGAACAGTGAAACATTGCCACTGAAATTCATGAAACAACGCTAAGTGGATCCGTTGCAATGCCATTTTATCTCACCTCAGGCAAACCGTCCCTGTTGCTCGGCAATCCTTTTGTTTATCTGTGTTGACCCCCTACTACATTTCACAGAGCAGATGTTCGAATATTTTCCACTCTTAGAGCCACCAAATTCGCCTGTTTTTCACTTTTCACAGATGCGTCTCTTTACTGATTAGATTAAGCCACTCCATAAAACTTGGATTTTTTTCTCTAGCTTAAGATTTCCATTTTGAAACAATGTTCCTGTAATAAAGCAAAATGTATCATTCTTCCCTGCTAAAACTCCTTTTTGCACTTCTTATCTTATTGTCTACTTTCTGTTCCCCCTGGGACTTTTCTCCAACAAGATTTCTCTTTCCCTTATATTTAACTATCTGTCCACTTACCTCTTGCTCTCAGTCTGTGAACAATCCACCCCAAGAATAGCTTGCCTGGATATTTTCAGTTTTCTTCCAGGGTGAGTCAGTGGTGCCTAATTTCATGGCCCACTTACACCTTAATTCCTTCCAGTTTGTTTTACTGCTATTCTACAAATAAAAGAAGCAATCTGCTAATTATTAAATCCTGTGGCATTTCCTCAATCCCTTTCCCTTGCCTTCCCCAGGACGCCAGTGCTGCACACGATTCCACTGGAAATGTTCTCCTCTTTGGTATAAACAGTCATAGAATGTGTTTTATCCTTATATTCCCTAAAACTGAATATTTGTCTAGATCGATTCTTATTCTTACCAAGTCATCTCACGATATACTGTCTCCCAGTCATCATATATACTCATACACATTTGTGGCATCAATTTTATATCTTTTGATAACTTCTGATTTTCCACCGGTGCTGTACACCCTATATTGTGAATGGACCCATGTAGAAATGTCTCTCTGGCAGTGATATAAGAATGCTTCGGCAGTTCAGTATTGGTGGCTGGCAGTGTTTCCCAAGTATGGCAACACACTTTTGGGATTATGCAAGATGATTTTAAGTGTTACGCTGGCAGTTTTTTAAGTTATTTATTTATTTGAATGTGTGTTAGAATAGTGATATTAATCCATCAAACTGGTGATATCACTGCTTTTGCGACTTCTACGATGGTTAGCTAAATTCCCTCCACCCCATCCAGAGCAAGGTGCTTGGGTGAATTTTAGAATGTAAAATAAATAATGCTGTGTTTTGTCTGCAGAGATGGTAAGTATTGTGTTAATAGTAAACAGGATGATTAATGTTTTTGAGAAACAAAGGTATAGTGAAGTGTGCAAGGGCTTAAAGCCGTCCAGATCTAGGTTTAACTCCAACATTAGGCTCAGAGGAGCTGTTAGACCTTGAAAAGTGCCTGAACTTCTCAAAAGCCGTTTTCTCATCTGTAAAATGGAGATAACCAAACGTATGTTGAAGGATGGCCGTGGCAATCAGAAGTAATATATGCTCCGCTGAGATACCTAAGACAGTTTTCTGCTCACACTAGAGGCTAAACCAACTGTAGTTATTTTTTAAATAATTTTATATAACTATTTTGCAGAAGAGACATTAACTACATAGGATTATAGGTATCGTTCTTTTGCAAGAGAAACTTGCTTAGTTCTAGTGAGAAATGAAGTTTTACTTTGAATATTATTCCAGTAAACATGTTTTTTTCTTACTTTCCAGGCACAGAATGTTTCATAGAACTCACTACTTCACTTCCTCTTTTCTGCCCCGTTAACTGCTTAGGACGAATGTATGCATTTTACCTTTTTAGAAAAAAAAAACACCTTTCTCTCAGCAAGGAAACCCTTAAAAAATGTTTTCCGCTGTCCTGTCCACAGACCTGACATTCAACAATTCTGACGCCAATCATCATTTCCTGAGCTCTCTGCTTTCTATTTTTTTTAAATAAGTTGCAGTATCATCAAAGATTTCCATTGTCTTTGTTTTTTCTAAAGAGATGTTACTTCTTAGAGTTTTAAATTATTTTTAATTATGAAATTGTATAATGCTTTATGTAATTATAAGAGAAATATGAAATTATTTTAATAGTTTCTTGTTTACTTTTCACAGCTTGTAAGACTGATCTGGGGAATTTTCTTTTTCATACTAAACTTAATGTCTTTATTTTCATCTATAAAATTAATGGCGTTGATATTGTGATAACTGTATGGTGCCTGTGGGTACTGGAAATTTCAGAGGCAGGGACATTTTGCAGTACATTTGAAACTCAAAATAATCTTGCGTGTAAGTTGTAATTGAAAAATAGAGTTTAAATTGAACAGATAATGAAGATGATGAACCAAATTGTAGGGCAACTTCCAATTATAAACCCTAGAAGTTTTGTGTTCTTAAAAAAAAGCTATAAATATATTAAAAACATTTCCCCCCTTTCTTTATGCTTATTAATTTTACATAGATGCCTATCATGTCCAGTATGTTATTATCTTCTTTGATCTTATAAATAATAAATATTTTTATATTCACAGTCTTCAGAAAGTTATTTCTAAAAACTATATAATGTATCATCATATTAATAAAAAATATATAATACTATTCTTTTATATTTGGTATAAAATATAAAATACTGTGCATTATGGATATTTTTTATTTTCTCAAAATTAAATTCTATAAGAGGTGAGTGATGCTTTGAATAATGTGAAAAAATTCAGAGCCATTTTGCACTTCCTCCCTGGTTTCTGTAAGCTTGACAAACTAAATTCATTTACTTGAAAAGTCAGAGAAAGATGTTTCAAGAAAATGCAGTGTGAAAAATTGCTTCTCTTAATATTTTATATATAGTGTATCATAATTTTATTTGAAAATTTCAAAAATGCTTGTCTAACAATAAATTGAATGTCATTTCACTGTATAAATGGAACTTCATTGCACTGTATTCATTTTTTGAATTTAAATATTAAAAAAAATTTTTTTTCACAGTTGACATACAATAATATATTAGGTCCAGATGTACAACCCAGTGGTGGAATACTGTATATGTTACTGTACTACAGCCTCAACAAATATAGTACTTCCCGGTACCACGCATAGTTATTACAATATTATTCACTGTATTTCCTGTGCTATATTTTATATCCCTGTGACTATCCTGTAAATAGCAATTTCTACTACTTTTTATGTCTAAAAATGCTTTATTTATATTTATATTTACACAGTAATTTGTGTCCTACCTTTTAGTGTATTTCCAAGTAAATTCTTTATTTTTGTGTTTTTTAAAACTTTATTTTTATTGCTGACACTATTACACATGTCCCCATTTTCCTCCCCTCTGCTCACCTCCATCTGGCCCCTGCCCCCTTTCCCTCTGGCCATCACTGCACGGTTGTCTGTATCTGTGCATTATGCCTATGTTTTTCGGCTGATCATTCAACCTCCTTTCACCCAGTGGCCCCTCTCCCTCCCCTCTGTCAGCGGTCAGTCTGTTCCCTGTGTCCACGCCTCTGTTTCTCTTTTGTTTGTCAGTTTATTTTGCTCATTAGATTCCCCTTATAAGTGAGGTCACATGGTATTTGTCTTCCTCTGACTGGCTTATTTCACCAATTTGTACTTCTTAATCCCTGCACCTTTTTCATCCAGCCCCCAGCCCCCCTCCCACTTTAAAGAAGACCCTGTAGCATTTTTTTGGTAATACTGGTCACTCTATGCTTATTCTTCCACACCCTGTAGTAATGCAAAGGCCCTGTAAGCGGCACCGTACCATCTAAAGTGGAGATCTGCCAGTGGTTGAGGTTTATTTGTTAAATTCGTAAATATGAGAATTGTGATTATATAGCAAATTGCTACACTATACATTTAATCCAAGGTTTATTTTTGATATTCAGAGAGCTTTATCACTATTTGCGGGGAGGGCAAATGAATTTTTCTTTGTATAAGTCATTTTAATTTATCTCTATAAAAGTCAAATATTGATTTTGGTAGGTTTATTTCATATACTTCAGTATAATGCATGAATGTTACTTTTAAACAAATAAGACTATAATCAGATTGTTCAATTGATTATTGATTTAAAACATCTGATGTTCATAATATGTATATTAAGGATGTTTTTACTCTTAGAAAAATAAATATATAGAAGAAACATTCCAAATAAAGATTTAAGATATGTCCTATATATGTATAATGATAAAATATGATTATTAATCTTTATTTAAAATTTGGGTGTATGCTAAATACAAACACATTATTACTAATTAATTATTGTCTTCACCATCTTCTGATAAACTTTATGTGTGCGCTCACATGCACAACCATGTCACCAGAGATACACAATCAAGAGTAAAAGTACTAGATAAGGCCTCACGTGTAATGACAGATTAAGGGTAATATGTAGGTCAATTACATATTACAGTTGATGATTGATTTTTAAATCCATCTGTACCTGTGTTTTCATCTATCACATGCTTCATAAATTTTAAACTTGCACCCTTTTCAAAGCCCTGTAAACTTGACTTCTATCTTGTTGAATAACATTTATTCTTCCTTGAAAATCTATTGTTATTTCTCTGGCCTTTGTGACTCTGCTTTGCAAGCTGTCACTCCTTCTTAACGTGAACTGGTTTGGGGCTATTTTGTTCAAGAATAAAAACTGGGAACTAGTAGATTGATAAGCTCTGGAGAGATAATGCCCTGCAAAGTGATTACAGTCAACGATATCGTATTACAAACTTCAACATTGCTGAAAGATTAGATCTTGTTTGTTTCCACCAGAAAAAGAGACCAGAATGAGTGAAATGATAGAGATCTTTGTTAAGGCTACGGTACTGAACTTATTACAATATATAAATGTATCAAATCAACATGTTGTGCAGCCAGGGGTGCCCACCCTGTGGCCCACGGGCCACCTGCAGCCCAGGGTGGCTGGGAATGTGGCCCAACACAAAATCGTAAATTTACTTAAAACATGATGAGATTATTTTGTGATTACGTGTTGCAGTGTATTTACTGTGTGGGCCAAGACAGCGCTTCTTCTTCCAGTGTGGCCCCAAGAAGCCACAAGGTGGGACACCCCTGTAGTACCTTAAGCTTACATAATGTCATATGCCAATTGTATTTAAAAAATTTTTGAGATTGTGAAATAATTTGGCCCTATAGATGTCCTATAGAATTTGAATGCCAGGTTAAATGCTTTGATCATATACCAAAAGCTGTGGGAAGTCAATAAAGTCTTTTACAATGGAAAATGACTACTATGACATGTTTTAGAAGTTTAACAGGCTGTGAAACAAAAAAAGATAGATTAAAAGAAGGTGGAACTGTTGAAGACAGACATGGGAACCGTGGGAAAGTAGATGGTACCCTGTACCGCCATTGGGATAATTTGGGACATTAAATGAGGGTAGATCCTAGAATTAATGATAAGCAGTTTGACGTGGCCCAAGTTGAACTTGAGGTGCCTGTAGAATATCTACAACTGTCATGTAGATAACTCTTTTGTTGATACTTTAAAATGAAGTTTAAGTACACAGAGATCAATTTCTGAGTCATTAGTATAGAGTCATATCAGTTGGTAAGTTACCCTCGGGAAAGTTATAAAATGGAAAGTGACTATAATAAAAAATTGAAAACTAACAATTTTTATTTACAGAGGTACAGTATAAGTTTTTAAAGGACACAAAAAGTATATTTAGAGAGGTGACATGAAAATCGGAATAGTATGTTATCATTTTAACCAAACGAAGTCAATAATGCCACCCAAAGACACATTAATGAGAACCATACTTAGTCACAAGTGCTCATGCTGCATAGTTTCTCTCTCTAGGTTTTGACCCATAAATTATCTTCTTCAACTTGACCCACAATCCAAGACTTTTCTCATTCTCGAACTCAACATTGTATCTGTGGTTTCACTAGAAAGATAGTGGAAATAATTTTAAAGATAGTACATAGTTTTCCCATGTGGTCTGTGCCCATCATATTGAAATTGTGTGACTCTGTGAATGGCTTTCGCCAATAACATTTGAGTACACATAGTGTTTGTTATTCCTGGACGTTTTAAGGGCAACGTGGTGATTTCGAAGGCTCTCTTCTCTGTCCTCCATAATGACTAGTAAGTTCAGCAGACGCTGCTCCATAAGCCTGGTTGTTGGAATGACGAGGACACGGAACTGAGCAGCAGCTAGCCTGCAGTAGGCCGTACGAGAGGAAGGAGGAAGAAACCTCAGGTTTTGTAAACCACAGAGGTTGTAAGCTTGTTTGTTACTAAAGCAAAACTTATCTGATCATATATGACTTAAGTACATTTTACCAGTGTCTCATGCAAATAGGGTTTCGACTGTATGCTTATATTTTCATTGTGTCAAATGGGCATTGGTTAGGAGGGAAAGCCTTTCTTTCACAGCGACACTATCCTGAATATTTGATCAAGTCAATGTGAAACTGGAGATAATTTCCACTTTTGTAGCTTCTTCCATACTAAGCTAGAATGGACAAGGAGGTAACTCAATGGTTTTCATGGCTGTGAACTGTAAGATCTCCATGAATAGTCTCTTTTCTCTCCAGAATTCCACTTAGTGGATTGGCCTGCAAACCTTGTCACATCATTTCCGTAGGCCTGCATTTCCTGTGGCTTGTCATTTCTCTGTTCTCAACTAATGACATGTCAATGCTGAACAGAGAAATCTGTGACCCCAGTGTTTCCATAGCAATAGAAACAGCTCTGTGTTTGACAAAAGTATTGAATATATAGTCAAATAATCCTATATTGAATTATATGTAGTATTTTTATAACTTTGAATACGATGATTAAATTATCTGAGAGTGAAGTGTGGCTAATATTTACTTTTCAGAGACGTTACAGGATTTTAATGTTTGTGAATATGCTTAGCATCTGTGGATGCTTGGTAACTATTAGTCACATTTAATTTCCTAGGCACTTATTATTCATATTATATGTCAAAAACTCTTTTAATCACTGTACAAACTCCATTATATTGTATAACAACCCTATGAACTAAGAAATAGTACTATTCCCACTTTTCATGTGGAAAAATTATAGTACAGAGGCATTGAGTATCTCGAGCAAGGGCAGAGAGCTAATAAGAGGCCTGGATTAAAACACGGACAGAATCTGGCTCGCTCCCAGATCATAGTGACCCTCCTATGTGGTTTTCCTAATATTTAAAAAAATAACTATACTATTTGATAGCTAATCACAAAATATTAATAGCCGAAGGATCATAAAATTTGAAAGTGGATTACAACCTCTTGTCTACAGTAAGAAGCAGTTATGGTTCTTTAATATTTTAAATTCATTTTTATTTTAATTAAGTTTGTGGATGAGGGTAAGGTAGCATACATAATACCATGTATTATGTCAGTGATTGTTTTTATCATTTTCAATGAAATTTGTTATGCTGGGAATCCAATACATGTGCAGTAAAGATGTGACCAACACAAAACTACATGGCACTGGTCTGTTTGAGAGGCCAATAATGTTGATGAAAAAAACATGGTTTCCTTGATATAAATCTCAGCTTTATGCCCTGGCTGGTGTAGCTCAGTGGATTGAGCATGGGCTGGGAACCAAAGGGTCGCCAGTTCGATTCCCAGTCAGGGCACATGCCTGGGTTGCGGGCCAGGTCCCCAGTGAGGGCCATGTGAGAGGCAACCATACATTGCTGTTTCTCCCTCTCTTTCTCTCTCCCTTCTCTCTCTAAAAATAAATAAATAAAATCTTTAAAAAATCTCAGCTTTACAATCTGATAAACTTAGGGAAGATATTGTGACTCCATTTCCTCATCTATAATGTAGGCTTTTAAAGATTTTTTTTACAATGTAATTTTTTGTCATGGTAATACAATACTGGCAGTTGAATCAGACAAGATTTCTCCCTGTTTTTATTCCAATGTTGTTGTATTAATTTTTAGCTCAAGATGCCCCTCTGCTGGAGAATTGGATTGTTGAAATACAAAATAATTCTTTGCACAGGTATGTTCAGGTTTCCAAAATGAATTATCTAAAATGCTTCTACTGATTTCTAATAAATTATCCACGCTACGCTATTGTTGAATTGTGCTAAGGTAAAACAACATAAATATACATATCTGTGTATCATAGATTATTTAGATAATTCCTACTAAGACATACACTCTACAGCAACGCTTTGCCCAAGTGCAAACCCATGTTCCATCCCTGCTCCCCTCATATTCAACGCATAACTTCTATGTTACATACAAGTTCTGTCCTGAAGGCATCCATCTGGCCATGTAACATGAAAAATAGAGTTTTATTACATTTACACTTTCAACTGTAAGAATGAGTATATTTTTTTAAAGTTGAGGAGAGAGAAATAGAAACTGAGGCATTCAATGAGAACAAAAAATAATCCCCTTTGGACTCACTGCTGATCTTAAATGCGGTGGAAAAGTAAGACCATCACCAAGTTCAAAGGGGCCTCTACTTGCCATGCCCTGAAAGTAGTTCAGGAATATGCATAGCGGTGGGGTGCTTTCTTATTTTCGTCCATTGAGCTTATATCACATTTTTGGAAAGCCAAAAAAAGAAAAGAAAGTGGATCAGTGTTGGAACACTGAAAATAGGCCTGTTTGTTTTCTGTGGCAATACTCCAGATTACTGTTAAGTGCTTGAATTCAATATCTAGTCTTTGATACTGACTAGTGTAAGAAAGGCAGATTAATAAATTGACTTTTTGAATCTATCACCATGGTTTGCTTGAAACTTTTTAATGTTCCTGAATCAGCATTCATTTCAGCTGTGCTGACCTTTCGGAGCAATAAAGATTATGTGGATAAAAAGTACCCCGGGGCATACATCCTTCCTCAAAATTCAGCAGGAAACTCCACGTACCAAAGGTTTATTTGGTGCTATATCACAATCCTGAAGCATGCTAGGGATATGAGATTGTGTACAGCAGAATTTTTTCCTTCATATCCTTTATTTCTTTCAACATTCAGCATAATAGTAAACTCTAAGACTGTATAAGCGGTTTTTAATAATATTCAGTAGAAATTATATAATTCTGTTAGGTTTCTCTGTATTCAAAAGTGACACACTAATCCCCATAGATTATTACTCTGATCTCCATTTATAAGACCTCAAGAAATAAATGAACAGGATAATAGTTCTGAATCACAGCACTTCACTGTTGACATTTAGATTTGGCAAGTAATTTATACTAAACAAAAACTTGAGCTTGAAATAATTTACGAGCAGTGGGAAGTTGAAGAAGATGAACATTTTAAATTTCAGGAAGAATTTTTGTCTCTGCTGAAGGAAGCAGAGAGTAGCTGTCATTTTCACTAGAAAAAATGGATTAAGTAGAGAAATCATAGTGCAAGGATTATCACTGTATAAACAACATAAACAGACTCTAGGTAGCTTAAATTCTGCCAAGATTAAAATCATGTGTTTTTTTAAAAGATTACACAGACTCTGGACTGGCTGGGGGAGAAGAGAAAAGTTTGTTCCAGAAGGAACTGTCTGAGGGATAATAAAAATAAATAAATAAATAAAAAAGATTACACAGACTCTCACTGTGAAACTACTTAAGGTTGGGGGAAAAAATCTTGTGAAAGATATAGAGATTGCAAAAGTCTAGGCATTTAACAGACTGGAAACACCATAAAAATAATATGTCCATTTTTTTTTTACAAATTCTGAATAAAAATAAAGCATAAATAACTTTAAATCACAGTTTCTGTCCAGGGAGAACAATAATACTGAATGAAAAGAAACATGTGAATGGTTTCCATTATTATTCCACGTAATGAATGAATAAGACTTGCTAGAATAATTGACTATTTTTAGCAAATCACAGAGAATAAGCTTTGATATGTGCAAAATATCTACAGATAAAACAAACTACCACTGAAAATTAATTATAAAGAGATAGTTGGCAAGAAGTAAATAGAATACAATGAAAACTCTCATTTCCTATTATAGGAATCACATCTCTCTATGAAGAGAGGTATTTTGAGGATGAAAGAGTAAGTACTTGGTGAAGTAAATTAGATACCCAAAGTGAATTTTGTTGGAACTATGAATGGTATGGATGACCTATTTTTATTTGTTTTTAAAGATTTTATTTCTTTATTTTTAGAGAGAGGGGAAGGGAAGTAGAAAGAGAGGGAGAGAAACATCAAAGCGTGATTGCCTCTTGCACGCCCCCTACTGGGGACCTGGCCTGCAACCCAGGCATGTACCCTGACTGGGAATCAAACCAGCAACCCTATGGTTTGCAGGCTGGCACTCAATCCACTGAACCACACCAGCCAAGGCTCATAAGTGTATTTTTCTGGAACTGTCACAATCTTGTCACAAACCCACTCCCCAGCGTGGCAACCCACAATCAGGATAGAAGTCTAGATTAAGGTAAGAAGACATGTTTGTGTGACACCATGTATTGGTCAAAACAGAAATATGTTCAACGTTTCTGGTGCAATAGATGTGGAAAGCTGCATATGTCTTGAGATCTGGGCTCCATTTGAACTCTACAACCCGAACCTGCCAGTGGGACTCCTTCAGCCCCATTCTGTAGCCATTACACAGGCCAGACCGACTCTCCGATATGCTCTTATCATTCCCGCCAAGATTGTACCTGCCTTGCTGTAAGCGGTAGTTCCTTTTGAGAATAATAAATTTTCTTACAACACCTCAAAACGTGGGATATGAGGGAGAAAGAGGGCCGCGAAGTAGGAGGGAGCGTGATCGGCTTCCTCCGGCCCACTGGCGGGATATCTGGCCGATTTTCTGAGGAGCAGAGCGATCACCCAGCTGTATTCCGGTGTGTGGGAAGATTGGCAACCAGGACTGCGCACAAAACTGAAAGATCAGCCGGTAGGGAGACTGCTTTGGAGGGAAGGGGTCCCTCGGGTCTCGCGGGGAGCCGGGAGGTCTGCGGATCCAGTAGCAGCAGCTTCCCGGTTTGCTCCAGGGTCCGTGGGAGGGAGCTGGATTGGGGTGTGTGAGTTGCCAAAGCAGACACGTGCGTCTGTTGGACGAGCCTTGGTCCCCAGCAGACCGGAGGTTGGTGTGTACGTGGGGGCTGGTCTGCAGAGGCTGGCGATCCCAGCAGGAGGAATTGGAGACTGAACTGAGAAAGGGAAACCCAGGCCCGGAGCTCCGGGATCGGGCGTGCACCCGGTGGAGCCAGTCAGGAGCGGCTGGCGTTGGTGCCCGACCGGGCCCCCAGGCCTGCGGCTTGCAAGCCCCGAATCCAGAGACAAAAGCGATCCGCAAATGCAGGGGCGTGGAGCTCACTCCTGGAGGGCCTGAGACACAACACAGACCTGCGGTGCAGAGTCCCTCCGTAGGGGAGAAACAGAGGAACTACATTGAGCCCCACTGAGGGGAGACACAGACCTCACAAACTCTGACTCCGGGTGGGGGTCAGGCGGCCGAGAGGAGGTGCTGAAAACTCCCGGCAACTCCGCTGGAGGCGGGATGGCAGCTGAGAGTGCAGCCCAGGAAGACGGCAGATCTTCCAAGCCTGACGCTGTTGAAGCCAGCCAACAAAAGTCTTTTTCTTTTATTTATTTTTTATTTTTTTATTTTGTTTGTTTTCTCTTTGTTTCTTTGTTTGTTTTTCCCCACCTTCCTTCCTTTCTGTCCCTCTATATTTTTTTAACTGCTTCTACATTCCCTTCATTTGGTATTCCTAGTTTTCTCTTCCTTTTATTTCCTATTTTTTATTATTTTTTTATTTTATGTTATCTTCAAATTAATTTCTTCTTTATCTTTCTTTTTCCTTTTCTTTGGCTTTCTTTTCCTTCTTTGTCTCCATTCCCCTCACTTCTTTATCCACAGGTGAGACATTAAAACCTGGAATTGTGAAGAGAATAGAGTGGCACCCAGACAAGAGTCTGCCCCCAAAACAGAGAGTGACACAAAATTAACTTGGCTGCTTCAGAGAACTTGACAGATCAGTTTAAGAACCAGAGGCTAGTAAGAAGAATCCCACAAACAATGGGAATACAAAGAAACAATCCCCAAATGAAAGGAAAGGAGGAAGCCCCAGAAAGAATGATAAATGAAACAGAGGCAAGCCAACTATCAGATATTGAGTTCAAAGCATATGTTATCAGGCAGCTCAAGAAACTCGAGAAGCTTGATGAACTCACAGAAAACTACCAGAAACTACAGGGAAACTATAATGAACTCACTGAAAACTACGT
>PVJI01013332.1:0-48134 GCA_004026765.1 Micronycteris hirsuta
CCATTGGTACTTTGATAGGGATTGCATTGAATCTATAAATTGCTTTGGGGAGTATGGACTAAATGTGGATTTTCAAAGCAAGCATTTGAAAAGCATACTTTCAATGAAGGACCTCAAAAGTCTATTGTATTACTTTTTCTCAAAATGTAATTAAAATTTTGTTTCTATAAAAATAAGTCTAAAATGAAACTGGTGATAGATTGATGGAACTATCATACCTAGTCACATTAATTAGTATAAAAAAAGTAATTATTCATCTATGTCTGATAATACTTTAGGTCAAGTGAACCTTTACAAAGCTAAAATTGACTGTAATATCTCTTAGATTCTATTATCAGAAGTTTATAAATAACAATTTTAAGGCCGAATGTTTTTGCACATACTAAACTCATGAAACTTCCCACTAAAAAGCCCTCTGCCCCTCCTTGATCTTTTCTCTCCCTCTAGAAGCACAAAAATATTGGGGAAGAAGCAATGGCCAAAAGGCCCCCAAAGTAAAAGGACAATAAATAACAGGGTACTGAACGTGTAAACCGCTCTGATATGTCTAAAGAAGAAAGCAGAGTGAATGTGAGGAGGCGGATCATAGTGCCGTGTGTCACACAACAACAGTGTCCACTCTACACTGACAGAAACTCAGAGCCGCAGTGGCCATTCCTGGTGGCACAGTTAGGTCATGTCATGTATCCTGGTAAACCTATTGCAACTCACCTATGAAAAGTTACATTTATCTACTTAACTGTTCATTTTTTATATTCTTCTTTCCTCCAGACTTATTTAAGGGGGTTCTGAAAAAACGTGTTGCACTTGAAGCACAACCAAAACGCTACAGTAAGGTTACACTGAGGTACTACACAATCACCTTGGAACCAGGAGCTCCGACTTCACCTTTAGGGCCTTCGAGACCTTTATGTCCCTGAGAAGAAAAACATAAATTTGTATTTTACTGTTTTTTTTTTATTTTCAGATTCATAAAAGAACCAAAAATGAGCTTACAGAAAGTGACTCATGAAAATGGATCTCAAACTTAAAGTTGTTACTCAAAACGTTTCCAAATTCTCAACATTTCTGAAAGTCTATTCAAAGAAAATTAGAGTTTCCCCCTTTAAATAATATTTTCAGTATGCAATGTTCTCACCTTTCAAACTTTTTGACTTCAAAGAAATTTAATCTATAGCTATAAATAAAGAACTTATAAGAAAATAGTTATAGCTTTATATAGTTATAAAATATGTTATTTAGAGTGTGATTTTCAAAATATTTAATAACTATTACAGTAAGTACAGTAGCAAGCATTCTAGTCAGAAGCTCATCCACTCAAAACAGAGGCCAACCAGTGTATTCTGAGTAAATATTAGCCATGCTTTCAAATAGAGAGATAGATAGATAGATAGATGATAGATAGATAATTTCTATTCAGGGTAGTGTGAAAGTAGGTTTATAGTTGTTTATATAGAAAATAATACAATAATTAATCAGCCCTGTGTTTTGAGTCCTCACAACTGTGAACCTACTGTTTCCCCACCCTGCATACGTACCTAACATATAATATTGGGTTGGCCAAAAAGCTCATTTAGTTTTTTCTATACAATGACTCTAGGAGTACTTAGTTGTCTTTAACTTCATTCGAAACAATTTAATAAAAGTTAACAAAATTGTTTTGAATTGAAACAATTTAATAAATTTTTTTTGAATGAAGATTATATTCTGACAGCTGTTATACCAGCATGCATTTAAAAAACTTATAAAAAGTGGTGAATTTTTGTACAGTCATTTTAATATTGAAAATGGAAGAAGATACACAACATTTTCAGCATGTCATGCTTTATTATTTCAAGAAATGTAAAAATTCAACTGGAAAGCAAAAAAGATTTGTGCAGTGTATGGAGAAGGTGCTGAGACTGATCAAACATGTCAGAAGTGGTTTGCAAAGTTTCTTGGTACTAATGACATTTTGACCAAATAATTCTTTGCCATGGGGCTGTCTTATGCATCGGAAGAGGTTTAGCAGCACCTCTGGCCTCTACCCACTAGAAGCCAATAGTGGGAAATAGCTGACATACTCAAATACACAAATCAATGAAGTTATTGGTGAAAATGAAAAATGTCTTCTATTTTACAGAAAAAACTAAACAGACTTTTTTGGCCAGCCCAATAGTTACAAATTAATGATCTTGAGTTATATAAAGACAGAAGCATTCTGCAGCCTTCCAAATCTGGGCTGACTGGGCTCTCCTGTGATCTAGTGCGCTCTCTCGTGTTACGTCACTTATTCCACTATGCAGTGATTGACTGTTTTCCTAACTGAATCCCCCTTGCTAGCCTGAAGCTGAAAGCTACAGATGTTTCTTGTTGATCACTGTGTACTCTTGTAGCACAATATTCAGTGTATAATAAGAACTCAAAATATATTTTATAGAATCAAATGAAATTCAAAAGAAATGTAAAACAGCATTGTCATTTTGATAACCTCAGATGACTACTGCACGCACCGCCACTAGGACAACTGACGAATGTAATTGTAAAGACTTTGAAAGTAATGCTCGCCAAACCCTGCTCAGTAAATCACAGTATCCGAAAGGATTGCAAAGGATTGAACTTACTCGTTGACCCTTCAGGCCAGGAAGACCGGGAGCTCCAGGAAAGCCCCTAGCTCCCTGTGGGGGGTGGGGAGGACATAGAAGGCATTTCAGAATCATTAATGAGAACCGGAAATTCCTTAAAACACATTCCCCCCCAAAATATATCTGGCACATAGTGTTGTTATTTTTTAGCCAATAAAGCAAAGAAGAAAAAAGAACAGTATGTGTTTATCTACCAAAATACATTTAGGTGATCAAAACTTAGCAAGACAAACAGTGTTAGAAATGGAAACATGACTTACACAGAAACAGGAACTATTTCAAATCATGTCATTGTGTTATTAATAAAACAAACACAAAACAAGAAAATAGGCCTGAATCAACATAACTAGTGTCTAACTCAATTAGGTTAATGTATAGGAAGAAATCAGGAAAAAAATTAAGGAAAAGTATTATTTCCTTCCTTTGTATGTGCTTTATTTGTGGTGAAAGAATAAATGCATTTGTAGCAGCCAACATGTTTTATTTTCCCTGAACTTATAAATATTGGCAATAGAATATGATTACAAAGATTATATTAAAATGAATAAGTAGAAAATATTTAAAGGCAAAAGATAGAAGCTGGTGGATTTATAATTGTTTAAAAAACTGAGGAAATAAAATATCCAACAGAAAGGAAAGTCAACAAATACAAAAAAATACAGAAAGAATAGGCTGGTTCCTTGACTCAGTAATTTTTAAATTTCTGTTAATAGTATACATCCTTTACCTAAGTATGCAGAATTTTAAAAAATAGAGATCAAACAAAAAATCAAATGCAAATGGTAAGACTCTTCGGAAATGACACTTGAAAATTTTTTCTCATAACCTCTTAAAATAGTTAAGGACCCAATCCCTTTTTCACCTATTTTCATTGCCCGTAATAAATTTGGTTTTGAAATGAGTGCCATTACCACTGCCACCGGTAGACTGAGCACTCAATACCATAGATTGATGTTATCCACTATTATCAATCATTATTATTAATCTGCATATCCCTGGCACTAAGCCTTATGCCTGACTAGTGGGCACCAATAAATAATCATAGAATGAACATCTGAATTAAGAAAGAAATGGTTTAATATTTCTTTTAACATTCAAAGCACTTTCTTAAGGAAATTCGCTTGTGCCAGCACAATCTTACACAGAGAGCAAAATCCATCTGTTTGCATTATAACTTTCACTAGCTGTTAATTAAATTAATGAATAAATAACTCAATACATAAGTTTTATATGATAAAAGCAAACTAATACTTCCTCTGTGACTAGTTGCAGGATGTTTCTGCAGTGTTTGTTGGGGGAGGAGGTGCTATCACAGCCAAACCATTGCTCTCTGAACAAATAAATCTCCATTAATTTTTCTGTTTATACAGCCCTATTTAAAAATTCTTTCTTTTCAAGAACTCCCTTTAAGCTTTTCCACTGGAATGTACCCCTTTTCAGAGATTTTCCTGCCCTCCATCCTGAGCAGGAAACTCGGTACACATCCATCTAAGCCTATAGGGGAATTACTGAGCTGTGTTATTTCAAATAATTCGTTAACTCTGGAGTTTTTGCGGTCTGCAAGGGAATTCTCATGTGATTACATAGCTCTATAACAAGAAAATGAACCAGATGCACTAGCACTCATAAACTTTTCTCATTCTGCTGACCCGAGACTGCCATCACACCCCAATCACACACGGTCGCACTGCACTCGCAGAGCGCACCTGCGACGTGCTGGCGAGGCACGTTTGCACGTTTCGTCCCCATGGAGGCTCCTGCACTGCAGTGTGCAAGAGTGCAGAGGGATGGGGGGTTCGAGCCTGGACTGGTTGACATGAACATCTGTGCTAATGACTAAACCACATGCCCCTGTCTGTGCTGACTTTCCAGGATGCTGGGGGAGGAAAGGAAAGAGAGAAAGGAGCTGGGAATTGGTTCTACATTTGAAATTCAATAATCCTTAGAGCCCTGTAAATTCCCTTAAAAGATCAGCATTCATTGTTTTAAAAAAATCCCAGTATTGGACTTCATCAATTTTCAGAAAGTAAATGGCAAGGACTTCAGTATTGTTGGATGCATTCAGTGGTAGAAACATTTGGAAAGTATAGAAAATATAATAAGAAGGCCAAATCAATTTAGAGGATGTTGAACAAAGAAAAACTTTAAGAGCAGAAATGTTAGAGGATTTTTTTTCTTATCATTTTCTAATTTTCCCCATTGCCTGTGTAGCACATGCTAGGGGAGGGCCTATCAGAACAATGTGAGTGAAGACAGAAAGGTGGGTCAGAGGGGGGCCAAGTGGGCCAGATCCTAAATTCTGGTGGGCTGGGTTGCCAGGGCCCTGTCCCTGTAGTGAGATCCAAGGGAGAAGAAAACAGCTGTGTTAGGAGTGCTGGCAATCAATGTAACTTGTCACAAGTTTCAGGGCCCAGAACATCAATCAAGAATTTCGGCCAACATCAGGGTTTGAGGAACAGCCAAAGAGACATCTTGTCCACAATTTATGGTCCCTAACAGATAATAAGTCTGTTCTCTTTCAAGCTGCTGTTTTCAACATGTGAAAAATACAAAACAAAACTATTAAAAACATGAAAATGATACACAGGATTGAGATGTAACATATAAGTAGGTCAGACTAGGGATTATCTGAAAATCTGATGAGCAGTTTGAAGATATCCATGTTAGAGCATCATACAATTCTCTAGTTTTACAAGGGTATTTCATATGCTACAATGAAAAGTAGGAAATTAGAATTATCATTCTGGCCAAATGTCCTGTTCCACCATGACAAAAGAAAATACATCTTGGTAATAGTGTCTACTGCACACTACCATAATGATAAATATAAACTTACTGGAGAGCCTGAGAAGCCCACTTCACCGGGATTTCCATTTCTACCAGGTTCACCCTTTATGGGAAAAAAAAAAAAAGCAAAGAGGGATTAAAATGTTCTCTTCTGAGACTAAATGACAAATACATTGCAGATAAGAAGTCTTCTCTAGAAAGCCGTGTTCAATGCTGCGAACAGTGTAAAAACACTGAGCTCTATTTTTGATGGCAACCCATTCTAGCAAGTCAGTTTGTGAAGGTTTCATTAATATATCAAGAAGAAATGAGTATAAATAATACTGGGTCTGACTTAACTCACCAAAATTTATACACATGTATATATGAATAAAATTCTCTAGCAACATATGGCACTGAATTAAACAATGGTTTTTAAAATACTAATTGCCATTTCTTGGCCCGGCTGGTGTAGCTCAGTGGATTGAGTGTGGGCTGGGAACCAAAGGGTCCCGGTTCAATTCCCAGTCGGGCCACATGCCTGGGTTTTGGGCCAGGTCCTCAGTGAGGGCCATGTGAGAGGCAACCATACATTGCTTTCTCCCTCTCTTTCTCCCTTTCTCCTCTCTCTAAAAATAAAAAAATAAAATCTTTAAAATACTAGTTGCCATTTCTTTTTTTGTTATAAAAGATATTAAGAACTGCCAGAGATGTTTTCCTTATGCCCTAGTTCAGTGTAATCTGCTTAAATAAATCACATAACAGAAAAAGAGAAAATATTTACTTAGTTTAGTATCACATGGAAATTGATGGCCTACCCAAAATTTTATCCTCAACTTTGGTACAACTAACAATAGATTCCAAAAAGCAAATCTGTTGTTGCACTCTGTTCTTTGATCACATGTTTTTAGTGTTAAAATCTGAAATTGAGTCTTAACTATAATTAAAAATTGAACTGAAGAAATGACTTTTTCAGCATTGGAGAGCGATATTGATGTTAGGCCACTAACACATTTTAAAAATCCATTTAATGACAACCTCATAATGTTTTTGCCATCAGAGTAATAATTTTTTCTTTCAGATCACTTCAGACATTCCATCAGCAAAGGCTGAAGCTACTGTGACAACAAGTCTAGTATCTCATGGAGAAATCATAATGGAAAACTGGGGGAATGTAGGGAAAGAGACAGTACCTAATACTGTATTACCATAAAAATTAAAAGCACTTTGTATTTTGTAAAATTCCCTTCTGCACTCTCTAGCTTTCATTGACATTAATGGAAGCTAAAAGTGGGGAAAATCAAAAGGAATTAATGAATAACATTCATGTTAACATGGTAGCTTCTTTTTAGGCTCTTTAAAAATTTCAAAGGGAAATGAAGAAAGGCAGCATACATCTTCACCAGGTTTTCCAGGAGGGCCCTCTGGTCCACGTGCACCAACTGGACCCTAGTCAAAAACAAAAGGAAAATAAGAATATTTACCTATATTTATCTACTCCAACCAACGATTTGATCCAAAATATTATTGAGACAAATTTAGAAAAACAGAAAATAGCTTCATTAATATTCTGAATTTCATGTTGTATCACCCATATTACTTGCTCAACAAGTTTGCATTCACAAATGCAAATATCTCTGCACTGTCAGCTGATCCTATTCAAAGTCTCTGAATTTAAATACTCTGCCACAAGAAACATAGTTTAAACACAATCCATAATACAGAGCCCCTGAACTAGACTGTAATTTCTTGCTACATAAGTAAAGAGCTGGTAAAATAAATAACTCAGGACATCATTATAAGGGTGGACCCATGTTTAACTGGGTCTACATGCTTACTTGACATTTACCATTGGTCCAGGTTCACCAGGTTCACCAGGAGGTCCTGCAGGGCCAACACCACCCTAAAATTGAGAACAGATTATATATATACAAGCCACAGAAAAAGCAGAATACTAAATCTTAAATTCTCTGAAGTGTAGTGCTATTGTTCAAAGTGCTGGCTTTATCACTCTCTAGTTGTATGACTGCGTGAGTCATATACTCTGTCTACACTTTGGTTTTCTAATCTATGAAATGATAACAATATGGTACCTACTTCATTAGGCTTTTATATCTATGTAGATAACTAATGCATATTAAGAACCTAGAATAGTGCTAGCAAAGAGTGTTCAATCAATGGTAGTTATCATAATATTTTTCTTCTTTTTTCTCCTTTGTCTTCTTCCTCTTTCTCATCTTAAATAACAACTATATTTTCCATTCACCAATGGCAGTAATGTAAAATGACTTAAAGTAAAACTCCACACACATGATCATGACAATATGGTGTCTTTGACTGAGATAAGAATTCTTTTTTATCTTTCCTTTGAAAAATCATTTCTTACTGCCTGTCAAATCACTACAGGTCATGACAGCTAAAATTAGCATAGCTCTATACCACTATTTTATTGGTATTTTACAGGCTACAGAAAAAAAAGTTTAGTATTATACTCTTTTTAAAGATTCCATGAAGTGATCACCCTGGCTGTTATTTCTAATAACACCACATAGTAATCTCCTTCTGTAATCTGATTTCATAGCCTCAGAGTTGGCACATAGCCAATTATGAGAATTTTCATCCTGACATGTTATTTCAGAAGCAATGGCGCATAAAAATTATTTGTATTGAAGGTCAGTCACCTAAAGAAACCAGACAATAAAACTTCAGCCCCACGAACAACTTTGAAAATCATACTGCATATATTTCTAAGTAAGTGAAAATTAATTGACTATATCCCATTCAAAGTAAGGATCGCAATATGCCATTTAAAGGCCAGCCCAAAGCAGTCATGTCACAGAGACTTATTATTTATTTATTTTGCTACAGTGTGTAATTTAATTATAAAAATACTTACTTGCTGCCCTTGTAAACCTGGAGGTCCCCTTGGGCCAATAGGACCCTAAAAAGCAAATGAGAAGAAAAGTTGTATACTATTAATGACAACTAGGTCAAACACTTAAAAATTGTTTAATCAGCTTTAGAATCTGGAAAAGTGAAGTTTTGACAGTGGAAGATGACGACATTCTCCATCTGTGCTTATCTGGAATGCAGCTAAATTCAAGAAAATTAAAGCTAGGATAACATTTGGGGTGATTCTATGTCTACTCTCGGTGTCACAAAGAGACATAAAGAACATGCCTGCACACGCCCAGTGCCTTTGGGACGAGAATGCTGGCGTGCTGAAGGAGTGGTCCTGTTAAAACAGAACATCTGACAGAGGAAAGCTCTTGGCCAGCCTAGAGGAGTTCTCAAGCTGACTATTTAATTCTTCAGCTTCACAGCAGATAACTCTTATAACTTAAATAAGCAAGTTGAATTAAAGGCTTATGAAAACATCAGAAATAATGACTGGACTATTTGAAATGTGAATTTAAAATTTTTGGACTGAGATTTCTGAACTATTTCTTTCTTTCATCACATATACTTAAAGCACCCTCACAGGTTTTCCTCATTTAAACATGAAATGACTACACTGAAACATAGCCAAGGGAAGAAAAGGAAAACGCAATTTAAAAAAACGGTTAATATGTCGATACAATTTTTAATGTCCTACTTTAAAAAGTAAATTCAATTCAATCAAAATCAAGTTTGTTTTTAAGGTAAAAACTTAAATTTTTGTTTTGAATTGACTAGATTTTTAGCTAGTAAGAAAATTAAAACTTCATTACAAAAACAAATACATGTAATTTAAACTTCAAATGGATTAAAACGCATATACTTCAGAAAATTAGCCCAAGATAATCATTGACGAGAGCATATCGCTAGTGACTTAAATAACACATACAAACAATCCTGGCCTAAGGATGCGTCTAAAATACGGTTAATCTGGAATGCTTTTGAATTACATGATGAGTAGAAAAGCATGGGAGAGTTGGTTTTAAAAGTACTAATTCATTAGGTGAGATTTCATTGCTCCAAATACTCAGTTTCAAGTACCTGCTTAGAGAAAAATGGGAAACTTTCTGGCTATTGAAGAAATTCAAAAGAGAATGAGAACGGTCAGCAGGTTCTGCAAGGAAACTTTGAAGTCGTCGCTATAGGCAGCCAGAGAATATTAAAAAAACTAGGAAATGATGAAAATAAAACTGGCAAACTTGTTTCAAATTTTTGCCAAATCGCTATTTCTAACGACACCATAAAAGTTATTTTATTTATTAAAAAGTACCCTTTTTGATGTGGCACTGATGGTTGTATGTTTTAAAATTCCTTATTTTCTTTAAATAATAAATGAAATATGTAGACAGTCTTTTATGAATGTCGACAAATCCTTTGCACAGTTATGAGTGGAACATCTCTGGGCTTCTGACTGGTACATAGCAGGGTCTGATAAATAAATTGAATGAATAAATGGATGGAGATGTTTAAGAAGACACATATTACTCTTAACCAACTGAGACCTCTCTTTTTACAATGTTTTTTCAAAGGTGCTTTAATTACCAGTAAAATTTGCGCTTACCACTGAGCCAGGCATCAGTCCTATCTGACTCCCAAGGCCAGATTTTTCATCCAACCCAGCCATCTGAGCTGAAAACGGCTGTAAAAGCAATGTGTTGACATTATTTCCACAATAAAATATGTATATCGAAATACTACTTAAATTGAGACATGTATGTAAATTACCTGGAATTCTTGAACAATGGCCCTTCTAAGAATCATTCTAAACTTTTGCTTTAAAGCAAGAAAAAGACTAAAGTTGTTGTTCATTGTGTGTGTTTTTAACTGACCAACCTTCCACAGAATATCTTACAGCCACACTGTTTCAGAACAACTATTGCAATGGGCCAAATGCCTGATACTTGATAAAAGCATGACTCATTCTGTTAAGTATTTAGCCACTCTCATCAATTTCAGTTGTAAATCTCTTTATCTGATTTCTTCCCAAGTTTAGAGCATGCCAAACATCTGAACAGAGCCTGAAAGACGGCTTTTGAAACATCTGTCCTAAAGATTCCAGATTCCATTTCAGAATATATTACTTACCGTAGCTGGTATTCTTCTTTCTTGTTCATGGCCAGTGAGCTTTTAACTGTATTTATGTAAGTTAATAAAAATTTTATAATGCTTTTTTATGGAATCCCTGACTGTTCTAAGAATTGGCAATGGTTTTAGCTATTGTCTTTCATATCTAAAAACTCTGGTAACCCAACTGACCAAAATTGTCCATATACATTCCTGGAGTTCTAATCTCTGGGTTTCAGCAGGAAAAGAATGCGCATATTGTTTGGAAAAATAAATTGGCAATTCTTCCTACCATCAGCTGAAAAACAAATGCATGAATTGTAATAAAACAAAAATCATATTTCAGGGCTCCGTATGTTCCCTCATTTTGCTATGCAATGTACTTATAAATCTCTATGTCTGCCACTGAGAATTCAAAGAGGCAAGTACAGAAGGACAGTTTGTCTTATTTTACTTCTGGTAGAAAACTAAAATTTGGGGAATAATCAGATAGATTTTTAGTGCCAACGCAATGGTCCCTTCCCACACATCATCACAGATGTGTCACGCTCCCGTGGTGTGGCGGTCATAACACACAGTTCAACACTTTCCCAGTGAAATGAAAAAAAATCCATAGACTTTTCATCTCCCAGTCCTTTAGAATCAACAGAAACAATAAAGTTCACAAAGTCTGGAACTGACTTTGAGAACTACCTTTGAAGCAATACTTTAAAAAAAATGTTACTTTGAATTTTCCAACAATTCTCTGTGGATTTCTTAGTTTTATCATTGTTCATAGCAGCATTACCTTCACTAAGCTGCTCCTACAGTCAGGGTCAACAACTGAACCAACACGATGTAAAATAATAGCAATAAATCAAAACCTTAACATAAGATCTAAATATGGCATTGGACAATGCAAAGCCCTTACCCGGCTCATGCCATCAGGTCCTGGGTGAGAAGGGTGTCCGGGTGGCCCTGGAGGACCTGGTTGACCAGGAACACCTGGTTCCCCATCAATTCCCTGAGGACCACGAGGACCCTGCAAAAACAAGCCAGTGGAAATGACAACCTATTGCCAAATGTGCACTTAATAGAAAGCTAACTGCACAGACTTCTTGGTGGAGATGGTGTGTTCATTATTTTACTATGAATGGCCGTACTGTTTGATTCCAACTATGACATTCTGGAAAAGGCAAGGCTATGGAGACAGTAAAAAGATCAGAGGATGCCAGGGGGTGGGGTGGGGTGGGGGGATGAATAAGTAGAGCACGGAAGATTTTTACGGCAGTGAAAATACTCTGTACAGTATATGGGTAGACATATGTCATTACACCCCTGTGTTCAAACTCATAAAATGTACTATGCTAAGAGGGAACTCAAATACAAACTATGGACTCTGGCAGGGGATATTGACAAATGGGGAAGGCTGCGAATGTCTGGGGGGCAGGGTGTATATTGAATTCTGTACCTTCCTCTCAAGTTTGATATGAACCTAAACTTCTGTAAAAAATAAATTCTTAAAAACAATAAAAAGAATAACAATCCAGCCACCTACAGTAATTTAGCACTGGTTACAGAGTCTACTACTGGGACATGGTACATTCTGAGTAGGAATTTTCCTCTTGATATAAAAAATCCCCAGTAATCAACCTTCCTGGAATATTTATAAAATTATAGTCAGTTTATTAGTTACCTAGAATAAGTTTCTTTGTGTCATCGAGTTTTGTTGTTCAAGAGTATTAATCAATAATTTCTAAATTCTCTTGCCTGTCATAGATTACAGTTAACTATGTATGTGCCTGCTTAAATTGCCCCCAACCCCAACTACAACAAAAAAATGTGAAGGACCCTTGATTGTAGTTTGTGGGGGTTTTTTTCATCTTTTTAATATTTTAATGTTTCTCATAGGTCCTGGCACATAGTAGACAATATATTTATTATATGTTCACATTTCAATCCACTTAACTCTAGTACTTGAAGTCTAGCACATTTTATTTCCCTTACCACCCCACAGGCAGACCAGACCAATAGAAATAGAGGGAAAGGCACGGTGACCCAGCCAAGTCTACATCTCAGAGAAGTGAGCAATAATTTCTAGCCACCACGCTCCACCCTCCTAATCCATAGCCACGTCCTTGGTTCTGGAAATGCTCCGTCCCCTAACCTCACCATTTCCACAAGTCTTGTTAAGGATTTTCTGGCATTATAACCCTAAAAAGACTTAGTCAACTTTAAAAAGAGAGGAAGGACCACAGAACTCAAAAGTCAATATAATTTGTTTAATTAGAAGCAGGGATTGAGAAAAATATGGTAAATGAATTGGAGTTCAATAGTAAAAGAAGTTTCTCATACCTAAACATGATAATACCAAGTGGCCCAAAATAAGTGACTAAAATACGAGCTCATATAGCAGAAAGAATAAATATGGGAGAAGCCGAGGTGGGGGAGGGGGCAGTTTGCACGTGATGGCTGTGGGGAAGGTGGCATAATAGCTATTCAATTTGATGTATTTTAACATATTCAAACATTCATATAGACATGTTTACTTCATGGAAGATTGGGGTAAATAAGCAAATGTATCTTTTCAAATAGTAGATAATTTAGTCTGAAAAATGACATTGTGAAAAATATTTTTCAGAAGAATATTCTCATCCTTTAAAAATCAACCGTTTTCTGACTCCTAAGCCACTGACAATTCACTGAACTCTTTTCACTGTATGTATATTAATGGAGGCTGATTTTAATTGCTACCGAGGATTTCTGAAGCGTATGAGTGTGAGCAACAGGAACTGCAAATATAAGCTGTCAATGGTTGCATGAAGTAGTAGTCTAACCTCCTCACAGAGCCTAGGGGACTAAATGGTAATGGAAAAATACAATAAAGATTAAATAAAAAAGAAAGCTAAAGTGTTCTGAAACATAAAATTACTAATTGATTACCAGTTATTAATATATACAAAAAAATGAGCTGACACATTATTTCTGGTCTCAAAGAGATTTCTAAAGACAAAACCGAAACTACATTAGTGTCAATGGGAGTAGAGAGAGGTTTGGATAATATTAATACTCAAAATATTGTGTCTTTTCTCCAAACCTCTGTGATTAATAATCATGTTTCAAAGTCTGCTCTGAAGACAGCACACTACTTCATTGACTTCATGATGTACTCCGTGTCTCCATAGAATCTTCTTTAAATAGGCTACATCATATGCTCTTATAGAGATTGAGAATAAAATTCACAAAAATTTTCCAAAAGAAAACATAGCAATCAAGATTATAAGGAAAATAAAAAATATTATATGTATGTGAACATTTTACTGATAAATGTTGAAAATAAAAATGTAATTTGGGAATCCATTAAAATACATGTATTTTCATGTTTCCAAGTGAGCCAAATCACATAAATTTATATTAAGGTTAACGTTCTCCCATCCCCCAGGATACTCCAGTACTTCAGGAAGCAATCTACAATAAAAAGTACTTGCAGATTGCCACTAGGTGGCGACCTTTAAACGTCCACAAGTAGAAAGGCGAAATGATGACCCAGGATCATGAAGAACTTCATTCTCTGCTGGTTAGTACTTGGGCAAACACAAATTATGATATGTCAGAACTGGTATATTTCCCATTTTACACATAGAAAATGAACCTATAGGTATTAAGTGTCATGTGCAATTAGAACTCAGCACGCATTGACTGCCCATCTTCTGACAAGTTGCTAGTTTCTCATCACTGTGAAGTTACCAGGACAATACACTGAAAACTGAGGACATGTGGTGAGAGATATTCATGATGATCATTGGCTAATAATGAAGGCTTCTAGAGAGTAACTCTATATCATAGCTCAATCCTACGCAATGTTGCCTTCCAAGGGACATTTGACAACATGTCGAGAGCTAATTTTAGTTGTCACAATTGTATGAGGCAATGGCGCAGGTGTAGCCACTGGCATCTAGTGGTAGACATCAGGAATGCTGCCAAACATCCCACAATGCATAAGGAAACACGTGTCCCCAAATAGCAATCGAACTGAAGTTTAGAAACTGCTCTACATTGTGAGCCTTCTGTAGTGTTTGATGCAATGGAAATAGGGGGACAAAGAGGCATTTATAGCTGCAGTACCACCCTACAATGTGCTAGGCATAGTTTCAGTCGAGCGGCTCCTGCAAATCGTGAGACCTGTAGCAAAACATCCTACCTATGGGTATTTTGTGACATCATGCCAATATCTCAAAATCAGCTATGGTGGGACTATTTACACCAGGAAAATCAGCAAAAGCTAAAGGCAGATTTTTTTTTAAATGAATCAGTTGTTAAACAGACCAATGCTTGCTAGAATTAAAAAAGAGAAATAGATTTCCTACTTGGGTATCTGCCAGATTGTCTTGCTTAATTCCAAATAAATAACTACTCCTTACTCTTACATGCACACACACACACACAGACTGTTCATATTGATTGTTTCAGACCTAATGAAAATATGGAAAGGAGCAATCACACACTAAGTTGAGAAAGTTGAGAAGGGGAGGGGAGGAGAGGAGAGAGGAGGGAAGAGAAAAGGAGGGGAAGAGAGGGAAAGAAGTTAAGCATGGTGAGGAATAGATTCACGGAATGCTAACAAGGAATTCTGCAAATTCAAACACTTTTTCATAACAATTTTCACCCAGACTTAGCACTCACTGTTATTAACGATTCTTGGTACAAACACATGGATGCACAGTGTTTTCTGCAGGACTACCCACCCTCTTACCCTCCCTCCACCTATTTTTGTTATTCTAGACCCTGGACAGACACCTGAGGGCTACCAACAGTGCGTAAGCTGCCAGCATTGGTGAGGCAACTCAGTAGAGCAGCAACAAAGGATGGGGCACAAGATAACTGGACCACAGCTTTGCTGCCACCTACATGGCTATGGCCCACTTCTTTCGGGCACTGTTATTTACCTGCATGTCTACCAATACCGCTGATAACTCCCACTCCAGTTTGAAAGAATATCAGCATAATGCTATACTTGATGAAATGTGTGGGAGCATAAAATAGCATCAAAGATGAAACCAGAGTGGCAAGAGTTCCCATGAGATGACCCAAATACGTTTTCCCTCACTTATATATTCAAGGTTGTCTGTTGCTTCTTGTTCATCAATTTCTCACATTTAGGTATGTGTAAATACATATTTGAAAAACTAAAAGTCCACAGAGGTAAATTTTAGCAAGTATCATTTGACAGAAAATGCAACATCACAAATTTTTCTGATTGAAACATGATAATGATAGCAATATAAAAATTAATCCAATTATTTAATATAAGAAAGTCACTAGTTTTTGTGGGTGAGATAAAGAATTACTATTCTAGCATAGCAATTGGTGAGAAGAGGATTGATGTTCTCATGTTTTATCTCAAGGGTATAGAAGTGATTATTTAAATTTAAAGGTGCTCCCTTTATTCTGCTAATGGATTTCTTGATTTCTAAAATGATTCCTTTGAGAGCTCTGTAGCAGCAGCTCAATAAAAAATGCAGCATGCTCCTTGCAAAATAAATTCATTATACAACCACTTAAGAGAAAACTTTGTCCTCTAATAATTTATTCTTTATCCAATTTGGTTATTCCTGTAGCAACCACAGATCACAGAACTTGGGTGTTTTATCTCAACAGGGCATTCTTGGCATTGTTAACTCATGAGTTGCACCTTCTGAAAGCAACATGAAGTATTCATTATTCTTAGATTCTACATCATTTTAAGTTGAACTCATAAAGGACAAATAAATGTCATTTGTGCTATCTAAAAATATGAGACAGCTGTTAGTACGTGATCATCTCTTTGTGACCTGGATTCTATGTCACATTTAATGGAGGTGAGAGAAGAACGGAGCCGCCAGCGCTTCGCTTCGCCCAGAGAACGTGGTGGGGAGAGAGCCTCACTCAGGACACAGCACAGTCCGCACAAAGGGAGCCCACGGCCAACTTACAGGTTTTCCTTTCGGTCCTCTCTCTCCTCTTGGTCCTTGTGATCCTGGAGGTCCCTAAAAGCAGAACATAATTGTTATGCCTGCAAAACATGTATACTTCAGATGTTTTGTTTTAAAGGTTTGCTTGGTGTAAGAAAATTGGAAAACAGAAATATCACCATTCTTTTTGAATTCAGTTCAGTTGAAGGCCACAGAAAATAAAGCCGTGTGCATACCAAATGTGCATAGAAAGACTATTTGTTTTAGCAGTGAAGCTTACAGGTCTGTAAAGAATTAAATGTTACATTATAGCACTGTGGAGCTGTATGAGCTGAATACAGTAGTTTGAACAGGAATGGTAAATTTGTAAAGATCGTTTTTGCTGTCTTACCCCAGACAAGCTTTTGCCCCTAAATTATGGGCACAAAAACTTGTATTTCAGATTTTGAGAGCTACATAGATGTGCAAGCTCTAAATTTCAATTATCTGAGGGAATGTATGAGATAGTATCGGTACACAATACCCCAAACTATTCATCAGAGTCCACATTGCCAATGAAAATAAGAGAAAGAAAAGCCTCTTATTCTACTACTGCTTTATGTACTGTGCATTCAATAATTTTATTTTCTACTTGATTTAGAATGTTGCATCGTCTCCACGGTATATTTAAAACCCACTTAGAATTTTCCAAATAGTAATTGTAGTTATTTATCCCTTAAGATAGCAAGAGATTATTATATTTCAAAAGTGGCATCATTGTGCCGATATCTTAAATTAGCCTTTTTTTTAACAACTGTAGTAGCCTAGAGAATTTTATTTCTCTTCAAAAGCCTCAATTGAGTTATGAAAATTAGATTGTGCATTTACTCAATCTAACATACAATATTGTTTAAAAGCTAACATTTCAGAATGACTGAAGCAGGTCTATTAGAGCATATTGTATTTTTCTTATGTTGATTTAATGTATTTTAAATTCTACAGGCATTGTGTGTGAGTGTGTATATGTGTGTGTTATCCATCTATTTATCTATAAATGCTACTAATTCAAACCTAAAATCAATAGTCTTTTATGCTAAGCCAGAAATACGCTATTCTGATGTGTAATGTCAAATTTTACTGCTATATGATTTAGTTTCATTAACAGGTAAAATTAACTGTTTGTTTCATTAAACAGGTAAAAGTAACCTACTCTTAACCGTGGCTAAACAACAGACAGTCTGCCCTAATTCCAACGACTAAGGTTAACCTGAAATCAGCAGTGGGAGAAAAGACTGGCTTGCCCCTCACACAGCCGAAGTGACACTGGCACTGAGGAATAACAGGGCACGGCGACTTCAGAATGAAATGAGCCTCTATGTGGCATTCATTGCTGCAAAAGAGTGCTTAAGCTTTAAGATATTTCAAGAAAACATTCTATTGTCTTTTCATGGATATGATATTCATAGACTCTCAGTATCTCAAAGGACTTAAGAGTGCCACTGATGTGGGAGAAAATTACTTACTGCGGGTCCTGGGCGGCCCCGTATGCCTGTTACCTAAACGATAAACAGAGTAGTTTGTAAAGATGAATCTCTACCTCCAGAGTTTCAGAAAAGTCAATAGTCAAACAAATAAGAATAACAACAAAAGCCCCAGTGAATTTTTAAAAAATAAATGTTGTCAATCGATGACTGTTTCCTCCTTGACTTACGAGTTAAAACGTCATCTAACTTAAACTCTCACGGAGGGAGGCAGGGCTGGTAGAATAACTGAGAGCACAGCTGGAGCCAAGGAGGTGGGGTGCGGCCCTGGACGACTGACTTACTGCCTCTGTGCTTAGGTTTCTTCTGTTAAATGGTCATAACGATTATGAAATTACCTTCTTCAAGAAGTGTTGTGAAAACAAACAAATAAAATATTTAAAAAATACTTAAAACAGCACCTGAGACATAGTAAGTACACATAAGTGTTTTTAAATGAAAGAAAACAATATGAATGATTTTGTTTTTAGGTAATCTGTTAAAAACAGGCCATTTAAAGGCAAAGCCAAAATGTAAACTCTGTCAAATAAATCAACATGCACACGCCATTGCTTTGACAGAGGGATAACAACTCCCTTGAAATCTATGAGAGTAGTTGTTGAAGAACTTTAGTCCTACTCAATGATACACTTTTTGATCATTTACAAATCTAAATAACTCTTTTTTTTATTTTTATTACTTTTTAGAGAGAGGGGAAGGGAGGGAGAACAAGAGGGAGAGAAACAGCAATGTATGGTTGCCTCTCACATGGCCCTCATGGGGACCTGGCCTGCAACCCAGGCATGTGCCCTGACTGGGAATCGAACCGGGACCCTTTGGTTCCCAGCCCACGCTCAATCCACTGAGCTACACCAGCCAGGACTAAATAACTCTTAAGAACTCATACAATATGGAATCTCAGTCAGGATAATGGCATGACATATTCCAGAAGTGTGGAATATTAAATCATGCCTTTCTCTCTGGATTACATGTCTATTTATACTATTAAAAATATACATCTGAACCATTGTTCTATATCCACATGCAATATATTTAATTTTGTAAAACTCTGATCTTCACCTTTGCTTATGGGACTGTAAAAGTCAAGAATATTGTATTAAATAAACATTAAATTTTGTATTACAAATTAATATGTTAGTTAATATTCAAAATTACATTAAAGAAACAAAATTTGTATTAACATTAACTTTTGTTAAAGAATAAATCTATCTTGGTTTTCCTGTTTTATACGAAAAACTTGCTTATAAAATAACTAATTTCCCTTTTTTGAAAGTATGTATGTAAGCAGTAATAGGCAGTTATACTATAGCTAACTTTATTAAAGGTACACGAAAACAATGCAGACATATGTATACTTACAACAGGCACCAATCCTGGTTCTCCTTTTTCTCCCTATGAAGTTAAAAAACTTTAATTAGGAAAATATAATGATACAATCATTTGCTGGGCATAAACATGTCATGCTAGAATATTATATGTAAACAGTGGGGATTTCTTTGTAAGAAACAAAAAAATTCAGAAATGAAAAGTAATCAGTTTTGGATAATTAGACATTATTCATGAAAAACATACTACTTATCTGACAGACAGAAAAAGAAAATAAATCCCAATCAGTTTTTATAGCAACTAAAACCAAAGAGTGGACTAGACCAAGAAATGCTTGTGATGAAAAGATGTGAAGTCAAAGTGCCACAGGAAAAGATACCTAAATACTAAAGATATTAAAACGTTCTAGAAATGTGGACATATTGAACTTTCACGCTCTCATTACATGCCACCTAGTGTTTAGTAACTTAGCAGTGCCAGTCCTGAAACACTTATCATCCTTTTTTAAAACTTATGGAGGAATCTGAGCATTAACAAGAGGTAAGTGCATTCAAATTAATGGAAAGAAAGAGAAAATAAGAAATGATGTGATAATATTAGGTAATTTTAATATCTGAGGAAAATCTAGACAAAATACTTTGAAAGATATTAATTGAATAGGAAAATAAAAAGCACAAGAAACTCTCATAAGTTAAAGTTAATAAAATCAAGCAGATTTATTTGCTTTAATAATAGATATAGCAAACACAAAAGGTGTTGGTGAAATTTCTTTTGATTCTTTGAATTTTAGAACCTCAAAAATTGTATTTTCAGAGCATGATGTCAAGTACATGGTTAAATAATATTAGATGAGTTGTACCTTTATGTATCTTTATTTTATCACACATTTACTTGTATTTTTTATTTCAGAATTTGTCTTCCAAAATACTGTGGTCTCCCCAAGGCCATACTCATGTCTACTTTACATCCTCCATTTGGCACACTTAAGTTCTGAACAAATTCTTCATGAGTATATTAATTTTCATTAATGCCTTATGAATCAATGCTTTTTACTAGGCAATTGCAGAAAATAAATACATTGAGGATTATATCTAAAAATGTAGAAAAAGCAAGGGTAATGAGTTCTAGTTTATTTAATTTCTTCTTTCACTTATATTATTCTTTTATCTGATTATAAAAATAATGTGAGTTCATAGCAGGAAATTTTTTAAATACAGGAAACATAAATGTTATACTAAATAACATACTCAGCCCTCAGGAAACCAACACTGTTAATATTCTGGTATTCTAGGTTTTCCTTCATGTACCTGAACTTGGTTTACCTAATCAAAGCCTTAGTATTTTACTCAGATTTTGTTTTCACTTGTATAATTAAAAATAACATTACATAACTATCCCTGTTTATAAATGTTTCTGTGGCATCTCTAATTAATACCTTATGATATATCTCTAGAAGTTAAAGTTGTGGATTAAAGATCATACATATTTTTAATATTTTTTAATTTAAATCACCAAATTGTACTCTCAGAAGGCACAATCTAATTATATTCACACAATAGTATCTCACATCGGAAAACATTTTGTGATGTGAAATTTTCAAAGTTATTTTACAATCTTGATAGTCTTCATGATGGACTCAGTGGCAGATCAATACACTGATCACGCTTGTTGATTCTAATGCTAAAGTAGCTAACATTCTGGAAGTCAGGAGTAAACTGAGAATTCAGAAGTAGGAAATGTCTCTACAGAAGCAGGGGAAAACTCTCACATGGGTAAGTTCAAGGTAGAACACAGAGAGACTGAAAGTCAACCTGCAAAAGGACTAGGGGCAGAAGGGATCAGCACACACATAGGGAGCAAAGCAGAGCAGACTTGTATCGGCATTTCCACACCCACTAACTTCTAGACTAGGTCTTTCCATTGTTAATGTAGTGTGAAGGTAACAAAAATTAACCTTTTAAGAGCTATAAGTGTTTTCCTTGAAATACTGAAAGAATTTGAATTGTTTAGAAAGGATATATAAATCAGTGCCTAATTTTCAAAAGGACTTTATAAGAATGATGCTGGGGAAAAAAGATTTCTTTCTGTAACAAGTCTAGAAAAACGAGGGGAAAAGGAGGAAAAATTATTATGGCCAAAATGAGAAAAACAGAACAGCCAGCTAAGAATGGTTGTGAAACCTCCATCCTAAGAGAACTAGCAAGAAAAATGCACACTTTGCTCTTTGTATGTACCGTGAACCTGCTGATGCCTTTCTTAGCTATACTGTAGGGTTTTTTCGATATCTTATTATGAGCTCTCTATTTCTCAACAATATTTGATATGGGTTTAAGCATTTCATCATCAGATTATGATAATAAATTTTTCTAATGATTCTATGATACTTCTTACTTTGAAAAAGGCCACAAGAGTAAATATCTGCTGCTTTTGTTAATACGGGCTTTGGGTAAGTTAATTTCTGTGAAATGATTTATCTAAAGCTTAACTAAATTTGAATTTCATACCCATTTAAGTGCTCAGATTCAGATGAGAATCACAGTTTAATTTTCCATCTTGTCAGTTACTTGTCAGTTAAGGCTTTGTGGACATGCCTTATCACTTTTATAAGATGCTATTACCATGGAGACAGTCACAGTGTTTTCCCCACTTTCCCATCATCTGTATCATTTGCCTCTTACAGAGTTATAGCAAAGGAACTATGTGGTGGTTAATATGAATAAATGAATAAATTATAAATAAAAGTCAATATTGAAATAAACCAAGGACAAATGCATTTTATAGCATTACTCTGCTCTCATATTTTTGATGACATCTGATATTAAATGACAGTCATAAAGATAAGAACATAACGAAAGTGTGCTAAATTGGCAACTGCTTTGAGTGTGTCCTTCCCCCAGCTGTATCACACCACCTTCGGAAAAAGCAGTGATCTAAATGACAGAGCCTAACACGGTCCCTCAGCAAGCTGGGCAATTACTAAACAAATTAAACTGATTAATTCAGGGCAGTTCTCACAGTCAGTTCTTCTTCTTTTTTATTTTTTTCATATTTTTTATTTATTTATTTTTGCAGAGAGAGGAAGGGAAGGAGAAAGAGGGGGAGAGAAATATCAATGTGTGGTTGCCTCTCCCATACCCTCTACTGGGGACCTGGCCTGCAACCCAGGCATGTGCTCTGACTGGGAATCGAACCGGCGACCCTTTGGTTTGCAGCCCGTGCTCAATCCACTGAGCTATACCAGCCAGGGCTGTTCTTTTTTTATTTCATAGATAATTTATATATATGTATCTATCGGGTTTGTTTGAGGCCTGTACTCAAACATTTAAGTTTCCATTTTTCTAGCTTTCAGATATAAATTATGTAAACTGGTATTTGTAGTCCTTCACCATTGACATACACTGAAAGAGAAATAGCTTCACTGAAATTTATTTCAATAAAGACAAATCTATGGCATTGCCCTCTGAACCAAAAAGTATAGAAGTAGTCTGGCAATCCCCTCGGTAGCACCACTTTTATTCACCATGCAGTTATAGCATTGCTTTATCTGAATATCCGATTATCACTTTAAGAAGTTCTGTTGTATGCAAATGTAAAGACAATTTAAATTCACTGTTAATCTGTCTAACAATTGCTTTGAAATTTGGGATGACTGCTCATGTCCATTCTTGAGTCCTGTGCCCATCCCATCTGAGTAATACTGGAGCAGATTTCGTAGTTTTCAAGTTAACCAGAAAGCTGAAAACACAACCAAAAGAAGTAAACTCTCCCCTCGTAGTGGGACTGCCTGTTTCCAGATGCCAAGTGTTAAAACTGCCAGTGTGCTCAGGTCATGGCAGTATTACACACTTTTCCTCTTGAGTGTAAGGTTTGTCTCTTTGATTAAATTTTAGGCACCTTGAAGGTGAGGACAGGGAGAGAAGGGGAGGGTATGTGTGTTTGGTAAAATGCTCAAATAATTCCTCTAGTTAAATCTTTACTTCTCAACTAATGGAAGAGGGACCACAACCCCCACTGAAATAGAACTAATTACCTCCCTCTCTCTCTCCCTTCTTTTCTTCCTTCCTTCTTCTCTCCCTCCCTTCACTCCCCTCCTTCCCTCTCTCTTCCCATCCTTCAATTAAATATTTATTGTATTTCTAATATGTTTAAGATATATACTAAGTACTGTGATAAACACAAGTCATTCAAAGATTAATGTGACACAGACTCAGTGCCTAAGGGATTCATAATCTTTTGGAAGAAACACCTACAAACAAAAATTAACAAAGTGAATAAAATAGAGGCATCTGTAATCTATAAGCAAATTAGCTGAATTGAGCTCATCTGTTTATATTTATATGGTATTTTATATTTTATGAAAAGTTTTTAAACACTTCAAAACATTTCTGTGTAGATAGAATTAGAATGAAAAATACATTTACAAAAATGAAACTATGCAAAGAAAAACTTACCTTTCTTCCTCTACCTATAAAAAGAAAAAAGTAAATGTTATTTTATGCAGAAACAGTTTTTAAGGATCTCCTAAACTGTGTAATGTTTCCACAAACATACTGTTGAATACTTTTTGTTATACTTGTTGTTATTTACAGTGGTATTTGAGGTGAAAAATAAAGCCCTGACGCTGTCTTAATGATGATTCACACAAGTCGTCATTTGTGGCCACTTAACAAATAAGCTACAACTTTTAACTTTCATCTTACCTGGTTTGTTAAAACACAAAAGCATAAACTTGTTTCTCTCACATGCAAGCACTTCATATACACAGTCTATGTTAAGCACAAGCACTTTTCTCCAAAATAAAAAAGTTTTAAAAACCAGTCATTCACATCATTGTTTTCTTCAGGATATACATTCCTTCTCTTGTCTTTCTTAGTTAGCATGAAAAACATTCTGCATTTATGAGCTAATGTAATAGAGGGTTCTGTGGCACTATATTACATCAGAAATAATTATTCCATTCCCAAGGACAAAGTGGGCACCAGGGAAGATAAATGTTTTTTCTAGGTCTTCTCTTAGAACATTAATCAACTTCACAGAAAAACCAACAAATATCTCAGAGGTATCCAGCATGGACTGGTAACAAATGACCATCTTAAGTGGTATGAGGAATTCTCAAATTAGACAAAACCACTCAAAATTATGTCAAAAATTCCCCTGGTTTTTAAAAAGAAAGGAAATCACTGTCTCTTTCTCACTAATGTTAGATAAAATGTGTGAGCAAAATCGTCAACCCATAAGACTATTGAATAGTGGCTTAATTATTCTCTTGAGTTGCTGAAATCTGAGAGCAAAACCCACTGCAACAGTAAGGATGGGTCCCTGGAGCAATTCTGAGTTGGCCCCAAGCATTCTTACCAAAATTGTTTTTGCCACTCCCACTCGTATGTGGACAGACAGGACAGCATTCCCCAGCAGGAGTTACAGGGTCAGCACAATCGAGCACTTCCTGGCACTGTATCTTGTCACAAAGAATGGCTCCGTTGTCACAGACGCAGATCTGGCAAGGGGCAGGCTTCCAAATGTCCCTGTTTAAGTATATCTGACCATTCTGAGTACAGGCTATTTCTTCACCATATCCTTCTAGAATAAAAACAAACAAAAAAGAATATTAGTAATCTGAAATTTCAGAATCTGGGAAAAATTAAGAAAATGAGTCATCTTGTGGCTTCTAAAAAATGCTGGGCTAAGCAGGAACTTCCCAGGATACAAAACATAGATAAACTTACTTTATTTAGTATTTATGTCTAAAGCAATATATAATTCAAAATAAAATGATTACGATAGTTATATCCTAGCATGATAGGGGAAGAAAAAAAATGATCTAAAGTTGGTATGTTTAATCAGAGAAACCTTCCCAAAAGGCTTCATTATTGAAAGTATAAATAACAAAACACAGGAAGGTCACCAAGGAGGAGGAATAAAAACAAACTGACCAGTGGACAGTCCACCCAGCTCACCAGGGGAGTCTCCCTCATAGGCCCAAATGGCAGCAGGGAGAGGTTCCTACATGGAGCACATGAAAAGCTAGCAAGATAACTGGGTAAAGAAAAAGCCCCCGCCCCATTCCCAGATTGGGCTTGGGGCTGGGAAAGGCAGGCATATGCACCAGAGAAGTCAAAATGGTGCCAGCAGAGGTGCTAGACCAAAGAGGCCTGTCAGTCTAGCCTGGGAAAAGAAGGGATTGGTTGGGAGGTGGACCCACCTAAAGTATGCAAAACTTGGGAAGTTGATTGGTCACTTTGAGAAAACACCTGGTCTGTCCCACACTCGAGCCAATATAATCCCAGTGGAACAAAGAAATGCTGTGGCTCACGTCTCTCAGCTTGCTCAGGACCTGCACTCACACCATGAACTGGCTTGTTCTCTCCATGAGCCATGTGGCCATAACAGCCACGTGGCCTACAGCCTCCAGGAGGAAGCCTCTCCCTCTCTCTTGCCCACCTGGTGATACACTGGCTGGTGCATTCATGCACTCTCACCCTGGAGCTTGTGACTATGTGGCCCCAGCAGCCACAAGGCCCATGGCTGTGCAGGGACCACCTGCAGGCTCCAAGTGGGAACCTGAAATGAATAGCAGCCAAGAACAAGCTACACTAGCTAGATGGGGACTAAGATGTTTCTGCCTGTGGGCTCCAAAGGACTGTACTTTGGAGCAGGAACGCTGGACACTTGATTTTATCTTGGTCTGACTAAGAAGATGAGCTTTGCGAATGAGTCCGCCATTCTCACCTGAATGAAACCTCTTTCCCTTTGCACCAACACCTGCCTCACAAGTTTGACTTTTGTGGTGACAGGCAGCCAAATCTGATTTTCTGTTCTCTTTACAAAACCATGTGAAAGGGGGAGAAAAATAATGGTTCTAAGTAGCGCACGTAATTTTAGTGTTTGGTGAACGCTTTGTGGCTTTCAACTCAGTAGAAACTTTAAGATTAGTACATCCCTCAAACACAGAGGACACCATGTATTCTTATACCATGAAGAAAATATTTTTCAAAATGTTTATGGGTTTATTGAAATTAGTTTTACACACCAGGTTAAAAAAGAATAGCAGCGTCCTATTTTATGGAATAATTTACATTAGACATCCTGAACTAAAGGTGCTTGCTAAACTTTAACAAAAATGCAAAGCTTATACAAGCAAGGCAGTAATTATCTTTGCATCAAAATTAATTAAGGAAAACCATGACCAAATATTTTATGTATTTAGGCAAAAATTTAATGCACATTTGGAAAATATATAAATACATAGTAATAGCAATTCTATTGTACATTTACTACAAAATAAACACATAATTATTAACTTTTTGATTCTTAACAAACAAACTGTAGCATTTTAAAACATGACATGGATTATATCCTTTCTTAATTCCTTCAGGTGCTTCCCAACTACTTAAATTCAAAACTCCTTTCTAAAGCCCAAAGGCCCTCCCTGCTAGACTGTGCACACTTTGATCCCTGTGCCTGGGATCACTTGTACTACCTTTCCTTTCCTAATATTAGGCTCCCATAGCTCACTATTATGGTTTGCTTACCTGTGACCTGCCCCCCATTCTTCCCTGACAACCTTATAAAAGTAGACTTCCTTTACCCAATTGATATGCCTCACAGAATTCTTCAAAGAACTAATTTATGCATCTATCCATTCATTCATTTTTATTGTATGCAAGGTAATTAGACAGTTACTACAATGTGAACAGATAGGCAAAAATAACTGCCCTCATAAAATTTATCATGATTAACATCAATTTACTTTTTTATATTTGTTTATTTTTTTATCTCCTTTATTAGACAGTAAACTCCACGCAGGGAAGGATTAGTGTCGCTTGTTCATTTTGGTATTTCTAAAGCTTCATACAATACTTGGCAGAGAGACAACACTCAACAAATAGTTGTTTGATGAATGGATATAAATAAATGAATGAAAGTAAATTATAGCTCATTAACTTAATTGTGCCAGCATTAACTTTGCACTTTACAAAAATATAACGAAAAATATAAAAATGCATTTGAAATTAGTTTATGAGAAATGATCGTTTGTGAATAAAGAGACTAAATGATAATAAAGAAATACAAATGAAAATGATTTCAGTTTAGAATAAAAAGCGTTAACCCAGACATCCATCTTCCTAGCTTTAGAATGCTTTTCTCGGACAGCATTGTTCTCACCGCTCTGTGGAACACTTCATTTCACCTTTAGGCTTTCATCACAGAAATTTGTCAAATGCAAAATTGCTTTCAAAACATGGCACTACATCCTGGTTCTTTGCTATTCATAAAAAGGCATGAAGTTTTAATCTGTTTCATTTTCATCAAAATATTTTCATTATATAATACATAACTAATCAATAAAACAACATTGATTATGTACACTGTATACCAAGGAAAATATAAATCTATTTTAATATGCTTTTTGACACAACTGTTTTGAAAATAAATAGAAATTTGTACATCAAATAAGCAGTGTTGATTTTTTTTTAGATTTTATTTATTTATTTTTAGAGAGGAGAAAGGAGGGAGAAAGAGAGGGAGAGAAACATCAATGTGTGGTTGCCTCTTGCGCACCCACAACTGGGGACCTGGCCTGCAACCCAGGCATGTGCCTAGACTGGGAATTGAACTGGCGATCCTTTGGTTCACAGGCCAGCGCTCAGTCCTCTGAGCCACACCAACCAGGCCAGCATTGCTAATTTTAGATCAAAAACCACTTTGAGGCAATATAGTTTCATAATGAACAGTGCAAAAAAACACAACCTATAGAGAAATAGACTTATATCTATAGCCCATTAAACAATTCCATTAAGTAAATAAACTACTAGTAACTTTGTTTATTAATCACAAGCACTAAATACCAATGGCTAAAAATGAGATACACCATAAATTCAATAAGCTTGCTTCTCCCTTCTCACATCCTGGGGACAAAAGTGTTCACGTGTTTTTACCAAGAAGTAAGTACTAAGTATGTGCCTAGTATGGCATGTGCAAAATATTGAAGGTATATGGGTCAAAAGTACATACTATTATTGTGATGTAGATTTCAATTGCATCAATGAAACAATTAGATGTGTGGAAATAGAGAATATGAACAACAAACAAACAATAAACAAGATGACATGCAATGATGTTGTTGATTAATTATCATTAAAATGCATGACAGACTCTTGGGGTGAGTAAATCCTGTTGTCTGCAGCTCCTTCAGGGTTAGAATAAATAGACTTGTGCTAACTCTTAAAAGGTCAGTTTCTTCCTGAAAGTTTCAAACAGGATGACCTCAATCCAAGAGGCAAAGAACTGGGTCACTGTATTTCTTTCTTTAAATGACAATGTTAAAAATTAGTTTTATTCTCTGAGTCATCACTGGTCCTTTTCCCCTGGGAATTTATAATTAAATGTAAGATGATGTGGGAAGTTAATTGGAATGTTTTTAAATGGCACGGAGTTGAAAAACCACATTCGCTGTTAAACCTTGCCTCTCTCCCCCGAGCAAGAACACATGTGCATCACAGAGGGCTTGAAAACTCCATGAACTCTCAGTGTTCATGTCTGAATGAAAGGCACAGACAAAGAAACACTGGGTAGAAAATACAGGGTGTCCTGCAGTTCTCGGCTTCGAACATGGTAGTTGTGTACCTTATGATTAGGTTGACCCTTCTGTTTTCCACACAGATGTTTATTTAAATGAAAAGAAAAGTCAAATAGAAAGCAAAATGCAGCCAATTTGCAGTCAAGTTGTCTGACATAATTATTTTATGAATACAATATTATTAAAAGGAACAGAATAGGAACTTGCGTATGACATTCTGAGGGAGTCTATACCATCTTCCTGATTCCTCTACACAAATCAGAAATCTAATCCAGGATGGCATTAATCTTCCTCTAAGGTCTAGAAGTTTAAAAAAATTATTGGTCTCAAAGTACCTGGACAAACAAATATTTTTTATGAAATCTGAAAAACAATTCTACAGCCACAATATTGTGACACTTGTAATTTTGCTATTTATGCCTTTACTTTCCTAAAATTGAGGAGGGCTGGCACATAGCTGATAGCATTGCCATTATTTTGCAATCTCCCATGATGTTGTAACTTCTAAAAATTTTATCTTCCAAGCTACAGGATTCTTTTACTCTTACCAAATGGTCTAACAAATTGAACTGAGCCATTGTGAAGTCATTACCACAAGCGTTTCGGCACTGGTGTCGTAGAGAGAAGAGATATGTTTTATCTGATCAAATTTTACTTGACAGTAACTCAATTGTCCTGTTTCTTATAGGCCCTCACAGATCTGCCTTCTCATAAAGCTTATGTGCTTTTAAATTTAGTTGTAAGAATGCAGTTCTTAATCACTAGATGGCAGACCAAATCTATCATCTTATCATGATATACAATTAGAGTCCCAGTCATGAGGACTGCTACTGGACAATGATGGGCCATGCCCGGGGTCTACGTTCTTTTACATAATTGTACTCATGCAAAAGAAACCTTCATGGAAATGACCATATTGCAACCTTTGACTCAGGAGAGATGTGATTGTATTTGTGTATTAAATTACTGGGTCTACCTAAAGAATCTGAAAAATATGTAAGTCCCCAAGCCTATGCTGGACATTCCTTAGACATTAACGAAAGTTATTCCTTGCAGAAATAAAGTTTTCATATGTCATAAAATGTTTAAATCTTCTATTTGTACATTTTTCTCCACTGGCCAGTAAGCTCCTTGGGAACCAGACATAGGCTCATCTCAGTTACCTTCACACCCAATGTGATCACTCATATAATCAGTCTTTGATAAATATACTTGCTGCATGAATGAATATGTAAGTGAAGAAAGGAAGAAGCTAGTTCACTGATGTACTTATTTTAAAAATAGTACATGAGCTTTCTTTCGTCCTTCCTTAAACATCCCAGAGAAGGTGTGCACTTTGGACACCTGTTTTGAATGAAAGGGAAATGGGTCATGTGGTGGTTCTTGCCAAGCATGTCCCTGATGTCCAGACCTCTGTGTGGACAGAAAGGAAAGCTGATGTGTCGATCACAGCAGCTCATACTGGGGAACAATTTTCAGAACGTTATAGCAGCCCTTTGGCCTTCCTGCCCCAGCTGGCCTCGGTCCCTCCTGGGGTTGTGAAGGTCTTCACTAACAGTAAAAGCCTTGGGAGGGCTAGAAGCATGGCACCGTCAGCTGGTGTCCTCACAAAGTGGGCAGAGAATATTAATGGGACAAAGGAGGCAGCAGCAGAGCAGCCCCACTTGTCCCTCTGGATCAAACCACAGATGCTACCTTGACCAACACACAGCATAGCTCCAGATGCTGGATTCAGCTCCAAAGAACGTTCCAAGCAAGCCCCTCCCTTCCTTCTGTTTATCATCATAAGGGAGAGACAAAGAGGTTAGAGTATTTAGTTCTTTCTTTAGACCCTTCTGAGTAAATGCCAACAATTCCACATTCATCATTTCTCTTTCCTTGCCTGATCCCAAACTTTGAAAAGTTAGATACACATGAAGCCCCCGAGAATAGTTGAGTGGAATCACTTACATATTAAGGCAAAATGTTTCCACCTCAGCCTCCAGCTCTGTGAGAGGGTAGGTGGGCTGGTGAGTAGGGAGCAAGCCTGTGGAATTTTGCATCTTTTGTTCTTCAATCTACCTTACAGACTTTCACTTCCCAATGAGCCCTCCAAATCCCTTTTTAGGGTGGTTATTCAAATTATTACTCTTTTGATGTTTTCTTCCTCGCTTGTAGGACAATCATAGTTTATATTCTAAATATAATAAAAATTAATTTTGAAAACATACCCAAATCAGAGAAAGTAAAAGAAGAAAGCATACATAGTATTTCAGCAGAGCATACAAGTAAAATGAGATCAGATACTGTGCACGAAAGTGGTCAGTTTCTTCAGCGTGCTCATCACACCGTTCTCAATCCACATGCGAAGGCTTTTCAGCTAACTAGTCAAACTGCTGTTGTAACTTCCCTTAAAATGGAAAAAATTGAAAAGAAAATCTCTCATGTTAGCTACTAAAGTTTCTTTCCATGCATCACAGGGAAATCTAAATGACTGTGGCCAAAACGTGAAACTAAAATTACACATGATGCACAGGCAATGCTCATCTGCAATTTTGTCTGGAAAACCAACTTTCTGTCTGCAAATACACTTGACATAGATTTTTTTTCCCTCCAAAAACACGGCCCAAACTATTGAATAGCTGTAAAAACACCACAAAGAGAATTTGGCCTGCCTTATATTGAATACAGTAGAAATTTCAGTAGCAATTTCTATAGCAAACCTGAGCCTCACTTTCTAACATTATCCTTAGTGAATAATTAAGTGGAATCTGTGCTATGCCAAATGTGTCTGCCTACCTAAATGCACCAATAGTTGCGAGTGTTTTGAATGAAGTCCATTTACTTAATCTCTCCCCAGAATGATACTGCTTGAAATAAAGAAAAGAAGCAAACTGTACTCAGCTACTCTACTTTTAAATGGGTGGTAAGATATTTTTAGAATCAATTCAATTCTGGGTATTATGATTTCTTTGTAGATATATTTTGCTTTCTTTTTTTTAATCCTTCCTAATACAAAAGAATATTTAGGCCTCTAGAGAAAATACAGGCATTGTGGTCAGTTCATGCTTCTAATTCATCCTCTGTAGACTTATTCTTTATTCACTGCCCTTTTCCTGACCAAGTTGTAGTCTAGAGCGAGATTAAGTAACAAATTGAGCAATATATAGTACCCATTAGCCTACTCTGACTACCTCACAAAAAATTTAAAATTACCACACACACCCATGTCACTCTCAATCAACGAACCCCTGATCAGTTTTTTCCTTTTAATGTAGTATTTGTCACTTTCAAATCTACTATATTATTGTATTTATTGTTTATCGTTTATCTCTCCATAATAGAATCACAACATCATAATGACAAATACAATGTATTATTCTGGCTTGGTTGTTAATATATCTTGATGTCTTAGAATAGTATTAGTATCATAGTAGATTCTATTCAATAAATATTTGTTGAATTAATTTGTTCAGAATTAGTTGTTTGTGTTAGCAGTTTTAGAGGGTGGAATTATTTAATAATACTCTACCTAAAAGGAACCAATTGTAAAAGTACCAAGAAAGAGCTCTGGGCCATATTGAATCAAAAGATATTTGCTTTGATCCTGTGGTTATTACATAATTTTTAGAAAAAAAAACATTTTCTTTCTGCTATTCAAATGTGGGCCATATCTACAGGGATTTAAAATACCTGGCCTTATATTCCCACAATGTACTAATGGTATTTATTCCAGATATTATATCCTTAAAAAACATATATTTTATTGATTTTTACTAAAATGAGTTTTTTAAAAATGAGATATTTTTATGAGAACATTCAGTATAGGATATTCAGATGGGTATAAAATTAAATATTCAATACAAAGCATGTTTAGAATCAATTCAACTCTGTATCTTATTTCTTTTTCAGCTACACTTTTCTTTCTTTTTCTATCTTCCCTGATACAGATTAATATTTAGGCCTCTAGAAAAAATACAGAGATTATGGTCAGTTCAGTTCTTCTTATTCATTCTTTACTGACTTTTTCTTCATTCACTGCCCTTGTCCTGACAAAATTGAAATTTCTTTTACAATGAACCATTGCACGGTTTTCAACAGTTTTTTTTTTTTTATCACATTTCCTTTCCTACCAAGGATTCTAAAATATTTGGAGGTGTCTAAAGACGACCTGAAGGGGTTGCACCATTTCCTCTGGAGCTGACTTCTGGAGGAAGGTGTGCACTAGCGCCTTCATCCTAAAGGCAGAATTTCTAAGTTTATCCACCTGGGTATCTTCAGAGACTTGAATCCATAATACTCAATTTGATCCTGATCTACTTAAGTTTTATTTATTTCTATTTTGTGGCTATTTTAAACATGGTTTCACTGAGGAACAGAAATGAAAATAGATTTTGCCCTTCTTTCTGACATTCCCTACCAAATCACTATCAGAGCAGGTAACAGACTCCTCAAAATAAGACTTAAATCATTATTTCAGAATTAAAATCCTTCTCTTTAGCTTCATGTTCAGCATATTTCTATAATAAAAATTAATGATTGTAGAGAAGCCATTGTCTTTGCTGCAGTTTTAAGATCAAGCCTGAGTATGTACCGAATCTCAACACCAGAAAAATGCCACAGCAATAAGCTGTTGCCTTTACTGGGAAGTTGTATTAATAACCTTCCAGATGCACAGCAAAGCTACTGGTTTGGAAATTTTTGTGCTTGTAGGGGGAACAATAGACAAGAAAAGCAAAGATACAAGCAGGAAGAGGAGGGAGAGGAGGGGGACAGAGGGGAGAGCCAGAAGGGAAAGGGAGGAGGCAGAGAAGACCAACAAGCAAGGTGATTACCTCTTCCTCCCGTACACCTTCACTACATGGAGAAGGAAGATCTGCACGTTTATTTAGCAAGATACAGAACTAAATTAGGGATATTTCATTATCCTATAGTTTGATAATAAAAATACAAAAAAATAGAAATCTAAGATTTTGACTTGTAAATTCTTGTGCATCTGAGAAGTAGTTTTCCTTAATAAGTAAACAAATGGAAACCAAATTAAAATACTCTTATGTAGAGGAAATATGAACACGGAAAGTTTTATTGAAATTCCAAAACCTTTAAATTATTAATAATCATTCAAGCAGTATAAGGGGACTAAATGGTAATGGAAAAACACAATAAAGATTAAATTAAAAAATTATTCCTTTGAGTTTTGTTTTAATTCTGAATTTTATCATTACTGTTTAATTCATATTTTAATTTCTTAAACCATAATGACTATAAAGAAAATATCCATAAAGAAAAAGAAAACTTGATATTTTCTGGGGGAAGGTTTAAAATTTTCAAAGTTTTAAAATTCTTTCTTAAATCCCAAATAGATATGGAGCACTTATTTTGTACTAAACATAATGGCTCGCAGGTGTTGACGTTGGAGAAGACTGTTGAACATTTGCTAACCTGCGGAGTGTAAAATTTAGATTGGACAAAAAGACAAATTAATAGGTTGTTTGCTTTAGTAAATAAAAAGTGTGCCTTAGTTTCTCTATTTAATACATAGATTAAGATAAAATATGACACATAACTTTTAGGCAAAATGAAATATTCTAGAATATCACAAATAAATTTGCCTTAAATTGCTGCTGAAAGTTAATCCAAATGAATTAGTCAATCTGGCAAAAGGAATGGAGGGTTTATTTAATCCATTTAGTCAATATTTATTTGTACAGCAAGTTTTATTGAATACTTGTCTAGTACAAGAGCATACTTTGGATCATGAAATGAGACATTTGGAGTCCAGCTTCCTTGCCAAAAACAATCAAAATATACAGAAGTCGCAATAGGCAATGAAACTTTCTTGTAGGAGAAAAAACAAGTTTGCACATATATGCAGTTCATTCTGGGAAATCTGCATACACACTGAAATTTTATAAACTCAATTCTTTTTTCTCATTAACTATATGAGTCCTGGGCCCTTTTGAATTATTGGTCTTCATTCTGGAAATCTTCCTCTGTGCTTAAGAGGTCTTTGCCTAATACTATTTATTTTAACTACAACTAATTCTCAGGAACATCAAGGTGAAGATTTTCTAGAATCTCAAACAAAAACAACCTTTAATCATCGCAGAAAAAAGGCTATGTTAGTAAAAGCGAACTTCAAATAAGCTAAAGTGAACAAAATACAGAAATTCAAAGGCATTAAATCAAGTGTAGATTGATCACCTATTTGACTGACCTTCAGTGACCTATTTAATAACAAAGTATATTTCAAACTCTAGGACAGTCTGACTCATACAAGTAAGAGGACAGACATCCACAAATGCACATCATCCAAGTTCCTACAGTGCAGAAGACTTAGAGCTAAGGGCACAGTTTCGAGGTCTGTGTGTGGTTTTTAGGCTCCCTCAGATATTTTTGTCTTCCAGTATCTTTGGTATTAAGATTAATTTCAAAGTATAAAGTAATTGAGGCAAACATCAAAATAACATAATGTATGCTTTTTGATAATATAGTTTATTTATTTAACAACTATTTATTATCTGTTACTTTGTCAAGCATTGGAAATATAGAGATAAGGTAACAAATGCCATCCCACCTAAGAAGCCCACAGCCTAGTGAGAGAACCGGCCCAACAACAGACTAATAGAACACACTTTTTAAAATATAAAACTAGAAGCAAACCAAGTTGTTGTGGGAATACTTAAAAAAGGCACTTTGCTTAGGCTGGAGAAATTTACATAAGAGAAGTCAAAAGAGTTCTGTGATTCAAGTTCTATAATTTCCTTATTTATTTTTAATACTTTTTAAACTTTTTTAGGTGAAAAAATTAAGATCCAAAGTGGTTTCTTCCAAAAAAGTCACTTCCAAGCTGTATAATACTGTCACTCCTGGTCCATTGCTAGTAACTGGCAATGGGCTCCTTCTCTCTGCCAACTGGCCAGGATGATCTGAAGGAGCACGGGCACTTCCTCTCACTCTTTGCTTCCTACTTTCCTTCCGTAGCCATTTCTTCCCTTGTCTGAGAGTAAAACAACAGCCCTCCTGTTTCCAAACCTGCTGGTGCCACTATAGTGGGTGCCCTAGAGGGGAGCAGGTGTGCCAACCAGCAGTGCAGAAGCCAGGACACTTGCACAGAGCAGCGTGGGAGGAACCAGTTGCCACCGAGACTAAATCTGGCAACACTGATGAATTATAAATGTGTTTTTCCAGATCCAGTTCTACAGCCATTTGGAAATTCAGCAAAGCCAAATTTAAATACCATTTTTCAAATTTAGATACAGAATTCAGGATTATACTGCCTTAACATTTTAGAAAGTCAAAAATAGTTGTATCATATAATGTCTAGTTTGAAAGACAATGAGATTCGTCCATGGATGCTACTTTATAATTTAGAAAACAGCATGACTTAAGGTATCAAATACCTGTGCTAGAAGTTCATTTATTTTATACTTAGAAAAATCCATTCATATACATTTTCAGATTACTTAAGTATTTATCAAGAGTCTACTCTAAGTTTCGCTATATCTCACACCAGAGAGATACAAAAGTGAAAGACATGCAAGCTACTCCAGAAGAGCTTCTAATTGAGAAAATAAAAAGGAAGATTATGAAATTATTTGCTTTTAAAAAATATCTACAAAAAATTATATAACTATAAAGTATCTTGCCCTGGCTGGTGTAGCTCAGTGGATTGAGCGTGGGCTGTGAACCAAAGGGTCACCGGTTTGATTCCCAGTCAGGGCACATGCCTGGGTTGCAGACCAGGTCCCCAGTGGGGACCACGTGAGAGGCAAACATACATTGCTGTTTCTCTCCCTCTCTTCCCATCTGTCTAAAAATAAATAAATAAAATCTTTAAAAAAAATAGTTTATTTTCCAAAAAAATTATATAAAGTATCTCCTATCCAGTTATTTCTCCAATGACCACAATTAGTTAAGGTAACCAATATTTTATGTAAGATACTAGGTTTGAGGAATTATGTATAAGAAATCAGAAAAGATGGAATCACCATGAGATGAACATATCTGAAGGGGGGTAAGTAGAAGTGAGTTCTAAAGTAGGCATTGACAACTGTACTTGTACTTGAACAACAATTTTTAAAAAGTAAAAAAAAATAAAAAATAAAGTAGGCATTGAAAAATGCAAGATATTTGAGCTGGTGGAGGTGCAGAAGACCACCTCGGGAGGGAGCAGGAACCACACAAGAGTCCTGGAAAGAAGGGCAGATGTGCCATATCAGGAATGAAGGAAGGGGGCGTGAATCCATGACACACCAGATAGAAAATACACAGGGTTTGATTAACTATGGCTAGGATAAGGTATTACAAATTTTTTTAAAAACTTCAAAGATTTAGGAATGAATAGAGGAAGTAACATCTATTAGATATGGTTATGGATTGAGCCCTGTCTCCTCCAAAAGATACATTGATGTTATTTGGATATAAGTACTCTGAAGATAAAATTACTTAAGATGAGAGACTCAAAGACATGCAGACACATGTGACGGAGGCCAAGATGGAAGTGCTGGAGCTGCAAACCAAGGAAGGATTCTCCCTCTGCAGGTTTCAGAGAGCATGGCCCTGCCAACACCTTTATTTTGGATTTCTATCTCCAGAATTGTAAGACAATACATTTCTGTTGTTTTAAGGCACCAAGTTTGTCATGCTTTGTCATGCAGCAGCCCTTGACAACCAGTACAGATTTCTAAGGAACACAAGAATGAATCTAGACTTTGAATGACATAGAAATGTGAAAGACACATAAATTTGATTGGAAAATTCTAAATCCTATTTAAGGCATATTGGGATGAATATTAAGGAAGGATAACCTAGTATAAATATTAATGGCTATAATTTATATGTTGTAAAAGCTATGTAAATGCTTTTTGAAAATTTTGTACTTAATCCTTACAGCCAACCTGGTAGAGGCTTGGAGTCGATCGAAACCACAAAGTTAGTGAGTGGCAGAGCCAATATTTGACGACCACACACCGCACTACTGCATTCTAAGTTAGACAATTAGACTGCTACTTTAGAGAGAGAATAAAGGGAAGACAAGCTTGTGTACATAAAATTTAAAATTCACACTCTAAATGTAAAATTGTGAATAAGTGAGAGCAGTGAACTGACAGCCCATAGGAAGAATGAAAAGCAAGAGGAGTCTGGATTTACTCAAAAGAAAGAAAAAGAGAGTAAAGCATGGTGTACCTTAGAAATAGGAAAAAAGATGGATTACAATGGTTTTTGTTTTTGACTGAATTTGTTATTAAAGGGAAGCAAGTAAAACATACCAAGAATGTGAACTCCATTTTTTCTTTCTAAGCAGCTCCCAACTCTAAATGGTCGGAATTTCATTTCCTGATGGTATGCCTGTGTAGCCACCAAATGTTACCATGTTAATATCCTGTGAAATTTCCCCTAGCTTTCCTGGGGCTTCGCAGGATACTGACGGGGAAAAACTATCTCCAGGACGCAAACAAGGCTTCAGGCATTTTGATGAGTAAGGATAGTAAATGACTGCATACCAACTACTATTCAGTTCTTTTTTAGATTGGTTTATAGGGCACAGGAAATGAAATTTTCCCCCAGAAAATTCTGCTCATGTTATAGAACCACGACTTCCCTAATAGCAAACGATGTACTATATTCTATCTACTTTATTTACACTAAAGAGGTAATGCTGACAAAGTCACTAGGAAAAAATTCAATAAAATTCAACACTGAAAAATACGATTTAAAGCAAACCATCAACCACCTGCTTTTTAAATTACATGTTATTCAAGTCATTTCCTTATATTTTTCTGACGTCTGAACTAGTCTTCACAAAAGGTCTTAACTGTTTATTATTTAATCTTCTGTTCAGAGTTTTCAAAATAAAACTTCCTCCAAGAACTAACTACAACTTCAATTTTTCCTGTTTAGTAATCATTAGTTCAGTCATAATCAATTTGACTGTCAGTAATCATTAGAAATAAAAGAAAATCATAGAATAAATGTGATCGCTCATTCAGTTTTCTAATAATAAAAGAGAGATCTAATAAAAAAAATTAAACCTGACCCATTTACATATTTATTTAATAAAGGACAATTGGGTGAATCTGTACTTTCTTATGATGTTAATGGAATAGTAGAGATTAAGAGTTATTTAATGGAAATTTATTGACTAAATATCAAGTACAAAGGCTAATGAGATCTATCATGAGCTCAGCCAAACTTTTCATGACTGAACCGTATTAGCAAATAAAATGACAATGCAGACTGGATAAAAAAGAAACATAAACTACCTATGTCTCTACCAACAGAAATTCCTCTGGAGCTGCAGAGCTTCGGCCATAGGGGATAAGGCCACACGCAGCAACTGAATTGCTCAACAGAGCAGTAGATTTAAAGGCATTATTTCCTGCCCACCTACATGTACCAATGATTTCTCTGGGACTTAGGACTTCTAAAGGATAACAAAATCGTTCTCCATATGCACACCAAATTGCATGTATATGCAACATTATTCCACGTCAACTCATAAAATTAAGGTAAGGTTTTCAACTCTTTGTGGGCCCCCAGACTCCGATTCCCGTAATTATCTATAGAGAAAGTGAAGAGTTTCCCCAGAACTTCTCGGAACGTGAAATATGTAGTGATAACCCTCTCTAAGCCATGACTTTATGCTGCTTTATGTTAGCCCATGTATGATGAATTACAAATTCTACTATTTAGAGTGTCAGAAACTTAAAAATTGATTTAAGAATAAAAACTTGATTATATTTAAAATTATTTAGGATTAATTTAGCTTCACACTCATTCAGGTTGTTGATCTTGAGTTAAATAATTTAAAATATTAGTAAAGGAAAAAGCCAAGGTGTCAATAAAGTACCAAAGTGTATACTATCTAACTATTGGTTTATGTGGATTCTTCACAATGGTAATGTTTTGTCTGATGGAAAGAGACTATTTCAAACTTCCCTCAGTTATGATTACTGGCGCCAAATAAATATTTACCATTTTTTAATAATATTGTTTCACTTAAGTGTTTCATTATTTTAAAAAGTATTTTCCTTCCTTAATATTTAAAACACATCTATAGAATTTTATTTCTTTTCACGTCATTAAACAAAGGAGAATTTCAAGAAAAGTGATAGGGTACTCAGAACACATCGAATAGAACCTTCTGCAGAATTGCTTAAGAGGAAAAGGAAATCAGCTCTTTGGCAATTATACTAAAATGTCAAAAAGCCCTAAAACTCAGGAAGAATAAGTTATGTTTCTTAGTAAAACATGCAAATAAAATACAGATGTTCCTTAACTTATGATGAGCTATGTCCCACTGTAAGTTGAATACAACTACCCTACCAAACATCATAGCTTAGTGTAGCCTCACTTAAACACACTCAGAACACAGTATCTAAAAACCACTGGGAAGACAGTATACTGTAGAGTACTCCTCATTTACCTTCATGATCGTGTGCCCGACTTGGAGCTGGGGCGCGACGCTGCTGCCCAGCATCATGAGAGAATGTCATACTGAATATTGCTAGCCCAGGTAAAGATCAATGCGTTTCACTTTCATACCATGTTAAAGTCAAAAACTCGTAAGTCAAACCATGTAATTTAGGGACTGTCCGTAATATAAATCAAATCTAATTTCCCACACAGAAGTAGCATTGTAATAAAAAATGCATTCCAAACTAGGCTTCAGCAATAACAAAAAGAACCATATTTAATAAAATGAAATGTATATAATCCAGTATGATATGTAGGGGCCTCAAAAAGGTCTTGGCAGAGTGAAGGAGCAAATTGAGGTCTCCAAAGAAATACCCACAGAAATACTCCAAGAAGTGCTAAGGCCATGAGCAGAGAGAATATGATCTTTATCCATCTAATAAGTATTGAACACCAACTCCATGCCATTTCTCCACTAGGTAGTAGAGCTAAATAAAACAGAAGACACCATTCTAAGTAGCTGTAGCCCAATGAGGAACACGGTCATATAATCAAGCAACTGAACTACATAATAAGTATCTTGATGAAAAAAAAAATACAGGATGCTAAGGGAGGAAACAAGCAGTGTTAAAGGCATCTTGTAGGAGGAACAGGTTAGTCTTTCCTGTGGAAGAGGTATGTCAGCTTATAATTGAGAATGAAGTAGAATTTATCCAGGAGCTATTCGTAATTTATGACGGTTGGGAAAAAAAGAGAGAAAAAGAAGAGGAAAAAGAATCTAAGTGGTCGGGGAAAGGGCTGGAAGAAATGGCAGTATCATGAGTCTGGAGCACAGATTTCTCATGCACTTCAGGCCTCTTTCCTGGGCTGCACCTTCATAGTAAGTTGGACTCTGCCAACTCAAATGAAGAAAATGAGTAATAGGGAATGAGAGGGCAAACTTGCAGCTCTGACTAATAAGACTTTAGATGTATTTTGACTCTAGTCACTGAGAACCCTAAAAGACAAAGCGATGCAGAGGAGATGGAAGGAGAGAAGTTGAGGAACCCTAAGATTTATTTTTATTTGGATTTTTGAACTCCGGCACTGAAAATTACTTGTTATGAAAACACTGGCAAATAACTTTTTGATCCTCAACATTTTTTATCTAAAAACTAAAAGTAATATACTCCCCCCACACAAGGTTGCTTTGAGAATCAAATAGATATGAAAGTGCTTTGAAAAATCAACATGTGCTATTCAAACACAATTGTTTTTTAGCACAAAGGTGCCCAGGCTTCTCTTGTCTGTCTCAAGCCCACTTGCATGCGTAATCAAAAGCAACTTCATGCTCAGGAGCTCTCGTTCCCTTATGGGCACCTATCACAGTCTAGAGTAGGGTGAGGCAGGAGAAAGAAATCATGCATTGCATTATATCAGCAGAAATCCATTTGTATAGAGCTGGGAATAGTGGGGGAATCCTGTTTCTCCCACAAAACACCTTGAGGTCAACCATTTAACAACCATGCTTCTGGTCTGTCCACATAAATGACATTACAAAATAGTGCACTCTTAGATTTCAAGGACGGCACTGATAAGACATAAGGAAGAAGGGAAAGGTGATTTCTGTAGGGCAAGAGGGATTTTTCTGAGTTAGCATATCATACTAGACAAAGCAATTAGTTGGGTCTGAAATGTCACAATACCTGACCCACCTCCCTACACTAGTATACCTGTGCTTAATATAATCACAGCCAGAAAGATTTTGAGGCTAATTATACAGCACCTTGACAAGAGGATTTTTAAGTTGTGGCAGAATATGACCATGTTGTATAATATTTCAGTTCTTTTTTCACTCAAAGATTTCACCCAGTCAGTTCCATAAAGTTCTGTGTTCTGTGCCTTTAAATGCTGTATATGATTCATATTAAAGGGTCTCTTTTTCAATATATTTTTTAAAATTTCAGCCTTGAATTTGTTTTATATTGGTGCTTCTCAAATCTGGCTTTAAGTGTGAATCACTCAAATAATTTTTTAAAATATCAAGTCCTAGACCCTACCTTTTGTGCTTCTGATATGTTTTGCAACTGGAAATCTATTTTCAAAGAGATTTCTCTAGTATTATGATGCCAGATTTGGAAATAATCACTGTGATCACCACGATAAGCAGTTCCATGGATGCACTACTTCTTCAGTGAATGGAAGGAACGACAAGAAAACTGTTGCTCCTTAGTATGAGTACGCCCATTTGTTGCCTTTCCTTCCTATGTCCAGCTGTTAGAGAAGAATATATTTTTTGTTCCTTCTTTATACCAACACAGATAAAAAACTGCATGGTATTCCCTACCACAGGAAAATTTACCACTAACAACTACCACAAACCTAAACTCTCACTCAATAATCATCTTTCTAAAAGTACAAGCACTCTTAAAATCACTTAAATTAGTATGACCCTTCTGTACTTTAGTAATAAATCCCCCTGAAAAAGTATCCAATTTACATCTGTACAGTGAGATGCTGGTGGGAATGTAAGAAGTTGCAAAGCTCCCCCAGAATCTGGTGCATCTTTATGACCCACTAGTGAGTTGTGTCACTGAGGAGAATTCACACATCAAAAATAAAAAAAAAGAAAGAAAGAAATCTCAAGAAAAACATTTCACAGGGAGAATTTAACAAGAAGAAACAACAACCACCTTACAGAAAACAGATGGCGAGCGTTAACTGAAGCTGGAAGGTTGTCGGCTGTGGCCCCAGCCTGCTTTTTTGTGCTTTCATAAACTGGCAGGAAAAAGCTCTGACTTTTTATCAACAGGGGCCCAGCCCATAAATAATTTGCTAAAAAAAATCTGAAAAATCCATATTTTGAATATGACATATGTACAATGGCTAAAGAATGACTTTTTAGTCCCTTTTATTTTGAGTTGAATCTGAAACATTCCTTAAATATGCAAGAATAAGTAAAGAGAAAATAGTGTGAACAAACTAATAGTTTTTATGTTAAATATCAATTTTGTTTTCATCTTTAAAAACCCTCCTTCTCTCTTTTACATGCAAGATCTACTAGGTGATGTTAACATTCATAAATCACCTATTCAATGTCAAAAAGGACAAATTATAGTATATGGCCTAGGTAACTATTTTCAAGTTAGGAATCACAGAATGCCTTAACTGTGTATTATGTGCACTCATTCAAATTTTATGTATGCTGAGCTTTAGGGGAAGAATTTGGATTATAACTTTGCTGCTTGTTAAATAAATGTATTATGTAGCTGCACTATAGACAGTAGGATGCTGGGAGATTTATGATAAAGTTCATGTCCCCATGTGGCATGAATGCTTTAGTTGTTTTAAATTGTACTCTTAGTGATTCTGTCTCTAGTAGTTATGAACTTTATAACCATAACTGACCTTGAAACAAAGAAAAATGAAAGAAACAAGCAGTTAACTAAAGTAAGATGTCTGCATTGTGATAGCCTAGAGATCTTTTGGCCACAGAATTAAAATACTTTTCCCTCCCTTATATTCTCTCAGTTCAATTTGACAAAAATATATTTTCTGTCCTCTCCATGCCAGACACTTCTCTGGACACTGGTGATAGATGGATGGATAACACATTCCTAAACACTTTCACTTCTGAATAAACACAGTCTCACCTGGTTTTGCATAAGAATTTTCCTTTCTCTAGCAACTCACGGAAAGATGGCAGTATTTTGTACATAGAATCTATGTGTGTACTTTTGGACAATTTACTCCAAGTCCTATTAATCACAAAGATATTGTAAGAAGGGATTCAATAAAAAATAAAAGTTTGACTTTTCAGTTATAGAACTAACGGAAAAAAGATTAAATTTTCCTTAGAATTTATTTTAAAAATCATTTACACATTCAACAGCTATTTATCGAGTACATAATATGCTCAGTTTATATTACACCTATAAAAGTTGATCATACTCATCCCTAATTTATACTTTACTACCTCATAGACTACACTCTCCATTGAGGTAGGGTATTGCTTGCTGTGTTCATAACTGTATTTTGATATCTAGCAGGGAGACAGAGTGGGTGCTCACTGCAGCTGCATGAACAAAAGGGAAGGAAGGAAAACAAGTTAGAGGATTGCTACCATGTTTTTACAGCCACGGAGGCTCTGAAAAGATTTCACACCTTTATATCACCTCTTCTCAAGAATAAGTGTTCATTTCATTGTACAGATGAAGAAATATTCAGAAGACAAACCAGTCTGCAATCCTGTATTTTCCACAAGTAACCGGACTTTGAGTCCAGTTTTTAAATCCCAAGTCACATCAAAAAGCTCAACATATTTTGTTTTCATTTACTTAATACGTATATGTGCTGAGAAACTACTATGTATTAGGCACAATACCAGTGTCAGGAATGTAAGTGTGAACAGAATATAAGTCTATTCCTCAAGGAGCTTGCATACTAGTGGAAGGCAACAGAAAGCAACCAAATAAATACATAACCAGATAGTATGTTGAGTACTGACAAGTGTTACAAAGAAAACTGCAGCACAGTAAAGACAAAGAGTGCTGGGAAGGAAGTGAATTAATTGGGGAGGGGAGAATGAGGTTAATTTGAATATAATGATGGATAATCTCACAGGTAAAGTAGACTATGAGCAGAGATCTGAAGGAAATAGTATAGTATTTTATTTTAAAACAACCAGTCTTATTAGAGAAATGTCATCTTTAAGTACCGTCATCATTAACAGCAAGTTAGGTTCTTTCTTTGGTTATAGGAAATGACTTTGACAGGTAAGTATGTTGTAAAGTTCATATAATGGGACACTTTGCCAAGGTGACTTAGCAAATAAAACACAAAAGCATCAAATTATTCCTTTCTGCCCTAAAACTATTAATGCAATCTCAAAAATTTCATGAAAATATGACAACCATTCATTGAAAAATTAAATTTATGCTTAAAGAATTCTCAGCTGAAAAAAATTATTTAATGAATTAGATTATCTTATGACACCAAGATAGATAATCTAAGGACATTTTATTGGATAAAATAGCATTGGACTTTAAGAGCCAAAGGTTGGCTGTGAGTTGCTGTTGGATACCAACGGCAGCTGTAAGCACTCTGTTACTTCATACAGAAAGGCACATGTCACAAGCCGCTGGATTTCTTTTTTTAATATTTACTATAATTTTATTTATTTTACTTTTTTATTGTTGTTCAAGTACAGTTGTCTCCATTTTTCCCTCACCACTCCCCTCACCCCAGCCATCCCCACCTCCCATCCTCGATCCTAACCCCCTTTGGTTTTGTCCATGTGTCCTTTATAGATGTTCCTGAAAAACCCTTCCTTCCCCTTTTTTATCCCCGTTATTCCCTCCCACCCCCCTCTGGTTACTGTCAGTTTGTTCTTAATTTCAATGTCTCTGGTTATATTTTTCTTGCTTGTTTGTTTTGCTGATTAGGGTCAACTTATAGGTGAGATCGTATGGTGTTTGTCTTTCACCACCTGGCTTATTTCACTTAGCATAATGTGTTTACATGATGGAATACTATGCGGCAGAAAGAAAGAAGGTGTTCCTACCCTTTGCAACAGCATGGATAGAACTGGAGAGCATTATGCTAAGTGAAACAAGCAGGTGGATTTCTTTTGAGCAGAAACAATAACCAAATAGGCTTAGAGGTCACTAAAAAGATATTCAGCCTGTCTAGACCTGGGGGAAGGAAAATATGATGATTCTTCATGCAATTTGGCTTCAGGAGAACCCACTGATGATACCCTCTTTTGCCCCAAATGATGAAAATCTTGCAAATTTAATGAAATGTAAATTTAAGAACTGAATTGACAGAAATAAATATTCAACTGTGATTCAATTAGTAATACAGTCCCTCAAAGAAAATTTTATTACATATATAAAACTTTCAGCTAAATTCACTTCTTATATTTGGTAAACAAATTAAAGGAGAAAGGGAAACATTCTAATGTTAATCAATAATTACATATATCTCATAATTATATTTGAATATTTTTAAATGGTGATTTTTTAAAAATACACGAAGATATGTTTATTGATTTTAGAGAGAGAGGAAAGGGGAAAGAGAGAGAGACATCAATGTGAGAGAGAAACATCAATCGGTTGCCTCCCATATATGACTTGACCAGGGATTGAACCCACAAACTAGGAATGTGCCCTGAATCAAACTTGCAACATTTTGGTGTATGGGATGATACTCCAACCAACTGAGTCACCCAGCCAGGGATATATTTGAATATTTTAAACAAAATAATTCTATATAATATATCTGATAAAATATGAATATTAAATTTTGGGTTAGTTCAGAAGATAATAGATTTTGATTCTAAGGTATCTGTTAATTCATCCACAGAGGTTCATAACTTGATTGTCTACATTAAAATGTCTGTTATTTTAAAAATTATGTCATTGAGAGGAATAGACATGTGATTAAACATGCTCATAGCTAGGTTCTCTGACCTCAAAAGGCCAGAATAGCCACGTTTTACATCTATTTTTATGATATGTAATCATGCCCTACTTTTTAGAGACATAAGTAGAAGTTTCCTGCCACATCAACATTCCAGAATAACAGTATCATTTTGGTATAGACAACTCCAGAAAATCAGAGAAAAAAAGAGAACTTATTTTAGGAAAGGTTATAAACCTGACTTCATGTTAAAAAATTATTTTCAAACCTTTTTTAATCACATAAAATAAATTTTGTAGGCTTAAGGCAGATATAGAAATAACTTTATTAGCCCTGGCTTCAAATATTATGAAAAAAACTATCTTAACTTTCTAATAATTTGACTGTACATTTACTTAAACCAAATACCATGCTTAGAAAAGCATAATAGAATTTTTAAAAATAATGAGTGAGATTCAAATAACCAAATCGAGATATATAGGAATAAATGATACATAAATTTAACTGTTCATCTAATTTACTGTCAAAAATCAATAATAATATTAAGTATTCACTGCCTGTGAATGTCTGTCTAGAAATTCCGAAAACAATTAAGGAGATATTTAAGTATTTACTCAGAGATAAGGGGTTGAAATGGGATGTTCCAGGGGAGCATTTCAGAATTTAGTTTCCCTCATACTGAGTATTCAATCTAGAGAATAAGTGGAAGAAATGCCAGAAAGCATCAGTTGCTTTCAATCTCTGCAATCCTGAACATTAACTAACTGTTGTCTTTAACTTGGTTGATGGTGATGTGATAGCATTGAAGTCTTCTCCTCTGTTGAGCAGCAAAGGAAGAAGGAGGGTTGAATTTCCTGAGATTGCAGAGTAAACTGGGAGAATCACAGAGGAGAGAAAGATTGCATGCAGCAAACCAGGTAGGTGGTCATTACTCTGGTCCTAGGATGAACTGAGGAGGGTTCAGCCTAAGGACAGAGGAGGAAAAAATAGAAACTAGAGAGGCCACGTGAAGCCGATGTTGGTGACAGAGTTAGAGGAGTTCAGAAGTTATGCTTTTACAAGGCAAAGACTTTTTGGAGCAGTTTGTCCTGCCTTGAAGAGTGGAAAGACCATGTCTTCTGCTCTTCTTTCAGGCGTCTATTTCTCAACAAGGGACCAGGGAAGTAAATAGGAAGTCACTGACCCGTCCTCATGGACCTTGCAGTCTAGTGAGGACTCAGGCGTAAAGACTGATTCACCATTCCTGAAAGCTCTTATTTCACTAAAAACAAAACAAAACAAAAACAAACAAACAAAACCCAGCCACATGCAGAAGATGATATGCTGATCAGTGTTTCTCGGTAAGAAGACATTCCTAGATCTAACATCTTCTTCATGCCACCGTATTATTAGTGCCTTTAGTCCTCTGCTCTGTTCCGAACTCAGTTGCTTAATAACGTATCATCCTCTCACCCGCCAGGAAACCTTTACAGAGTGGATAGTAATTATAACCTGAGCCTGAAAATTATTTGTCTTAAGGTTGCTGACAATAAAATATAACAATCTCTTGGCAATTTCTAGACTATATTGGAGTAAATCATTTTCCACA